>SKCR01025247.1:0-190360 GCA_019454045.1 Zanthoxylum bungeanum
TAATACTACGGCTAGGGATATTTAATGATTAATCCTTCGTGGACTGATACTGTCTCATATCATCTCAATCCAGGAACTAATCATAGGGACCTCTCTTCATTTATATATCTATGGTGATCTAATCACAAATGGTGAGAGTGCAATTTCCTTGTTACATAGTTAATTTGCTACAACAACACAATGTTCTGTGCAAATAGTGACGCTATGGGTCATATTATCCAACACGCCACACCCGGGACAATAGACACAAAGAAGACCGCAGGAGGCAGCATAGTAGCACAGATAGCGATATGAGATCTTGGTTAAGGAAAGAGATGGCCAAGTGGGGAGTGAACCTCAAAATCGATATAGAAGATGCCCGAGACGGTGAGGAGGAATCTCCCCTCACAGAAGAGATAAGGTCAGTAAAATTCCCAAGACGATTCAACATGCCGTCCATGACGCCCTACAAAGGCCATACTGATACGAAATCCCATATTGAAAGCTTTGTCCAAGGAGTGGTAGGGGATGCCGTTTGTAAAGTATTCCCCCTAACCTTGGGTGGATCTGACATTTTATGGTACAGAAGTCTAGCCCCATGGAGCATCAGTAGCTTCGCACAACTCAGGAAGTCGTTTGTTCGGCACTTCAATGGGGCTTGCGTCCCTAAAAAGACAATTGGGGAATTAAGACTCATGAAGCAGGGAGATGACGAGCCCTTGAATACTTTCATTGAACGATACCATAATATGATGCTCGAGGTCGGGGGATACGAGTCCCTCAAGGACTTGGAAAGCCTAAAGGGGGCCTTAAGGGTCGAAAAGCTATGAACTCACCTGAGGATCCTGTTGGTGATTATCTAGGTCCCAAGATCATCAAACAAGCATGAAGATGTGTGAAATACACATCAAAGAAGTTGCGGAATACTTACATTGATCGGTTGAGATGAAACGACGAACAAAACTTCAAGTTTTTGTCCTTCAAAGTGGCGCCCACTGCATGCAGTCCACTGCTCAAAAATCAGTTTTGAGTCTTCAAGAATCCAAGAATTGAGCTCCGAATCTTCGTCGTTTGATTCTCGGCTCGTGGGTGAGTTTCCCTAACACCTTCGTATAACTCTCGGTGTGCTAGCACTTGCCAAAATTGCCACAAAATTGGCCCAAAATGGTTCATCATTCACGCCCAAAACAGTGCAGTTCACTGCCTTGGGCATGAACTTGGAGAAGAAAGAGAGAATAGTATTTGTTATTAGGTTATTAGGTTATTCAAATGGTGTAAATCATTTCTTATATATATTTTTCCAAAAATAATAAAAAGATTTTTCCTTTTAATTTGCTTTCAAAAAGTCAAATTAAATCCATTTTAATGACCTTGAGTGTTCCACACTCCAACATCATAAATCCATCAAGTCACATCAAGTCTTTCAAGTTGTCAAGTCACATCACTCAAAGTGACAAGTGATTTGAAGCTTGAAACGACTAGCGATATGACGCATGACGCTTGACGCGACTAATGATTTGACGCTTGATTTAATTTACGTGCCGCACTCAAATTCGAAATGCGAATGTGCTCGCAAATAATCCCGGGCTCGGGTTCGTTAATTACAAATTAACGATTTATCCGTCGCGTCGTAATTAAATGATTACGCCTAGCGAATTCACTATTCATGTCGCTAACGAATTAATTCTAAATTAATTCGTTCGCCCGAATTAAAATCCAATTTTAATTCCGTGTCGAAATCCAATTTCGTTAATATATCAAATATATTAATTTACCGATTAATTCCAAATTAATGGTTATCTCTCTTTTATTGATATTTTATCCTAGATAAAATATGTCCGAAACTAATCCTATATTAATTCTCTCTCTCAACGTATTAATCCCAGATTAATTAAAGTGCGAGTCATATATCATTGGTGAATCATTGGGAAGCGACCCATGAGATCTCCAGATATGTTGGCAGTAAATACGGTCGTCGGACTATCCGAACAGGTACGTACCAAGTACTACGTTTTACCGATTCACAAGACAAGGTTGGCTTCTAGCAAAGCGCCATGCCTACCCAATTCTCCGGAAATATCCTTACAGGAATATGTGATCTATATCAGGCGTAGTATACATCATATAGTGCATATCGGTCCAGTATCCCATAGTCACGTGCTAGGCCTAGGGTTGGAGTTGTGTCTGCCCCGTACGAAGCACATGTCGGATGTCTGGTAACTAGTCTCTATAATCGAATATACATGACCTAGTCATAATATCCCGATGGTCGCGCAGCACTTAAGAGTACTAATACCGTATCCTACTTGACATCATCTCCACTATGACTGGAGTGATACTTCCGTCTTGACATCACACCCAATACTCTACGACTCTCAATATACCTAGTATCGGTGTACACAGAACCGGTTAAAGCCCTAGACGACCTCAACCAAAGTACATTGATTGTCGTAAGCATTAGCGGTGTAAGTCTCAGGTTAAGACCAAATACACCTACTCTGATATCGGACTCCCATAGACACATAGTCAAACTACCAATGGGATTCCGAGGGGGTCTATCCAGAGCGAAGCTGTTTCCCGTACTATCGGTGAAACACAACCTCCTACCGCACTTGCATAGGTATCCAATACTTAAATATATGAGAACTATTTGTTGTGCCCTAACAACACACACAAGTGCGATACTAGTCTTTTACGTATTTATCGATGTCCAATCTCGATAATACTCTGACTATGGATATTTAATGATTTATCCTTCGTTGATTGATACTGTCTCATATATTCTCAATCAAGGAACAAATCATAAGGACCTCTCATCATTTATATATCTTGGTGATCTAATCACAAATGATAAGAGTGCAATCTCCTATGTCACACAGTTAATTTGCACAACAACACAATGATCTGTACAAATAGTGACGCTATGGGTCATAATTTTCCAACAATCTCCCACTTGGCCTATAGCCAGTCACTCAAGCGTTTAACACCCAAACTATGTACGGTTGGCTCAAATTGTTGAGAACGGCTTTCGTCAGTGGATTTGTATGATTATCGTCTGATGCGATTTATACGATCATCATATCGCCACGATGTATGATCCGAACGAATCAGATGAATAGTCGAAGTATGTATCTGGATCGTTGATGAGACCATGAATTCTTTAGCCTGTGCTGACGCCTAACTCAGCTGCTAACGGAAATATATATAATCTAATTATATTTATTATTGACCCAGATTGCTTCAATTGCTGCCTCAGCTGCTGTAATTAATCCGTATTTGTTGTTTATTCGGTAACAGTATCTTGCTTGGAAGATTTCCAGCTCACTGTACCGTTATTCAAAATGTATAGTATCGTTTGCAACTTTCAGTCGTTTTATCGATTTGGAAACTTGCAGTAGTGATCCCAGTCACTTCAAGTTCTCTTCCTCCACATATTAAGACAGCATCCTTAGATCTCTAAGATTCTAACTGACGTTCTTAACATCAATCCAGTGACTATCACCTGGGTTGGCCTGATTGTGAATCCATATGCTCAAAGCGTATGAGACACCAGGTATGTACATTTTTCAATGTAAAAGTTCTCGCAGAGTTTTAACAACTTAATCTATCTAAGTAGATCTTTATTCCTAGAATAAAGGTTGTTACTCCCAAGAATTCTACGGAGAATTTTCTTCGAAAGCCATGCTTTTCGATTATTTTATATGGGAATTTCATTTCCAAGAAATGAATATGTTATCATTATTTTATTAAAGGACATTCTTGTAAGTGCGCTCCCACTAACCTCCTTATATACACAAGAATCATTTTCGTTTTGAATTAAATCATAGACCATTATGATTACATCAAAACGATGATTCCAAGAACCTAATGCTTGCTTCAATCCAAACATGGATCGAATAACCTGTAACCTTATTTACTGGTTTTAGTATGACAAAATCGTCAGGATGTTATAAACATCCTCCAATAGGTTTCCGTTTAAGGAAAGTGATTTTGATCTTTAACTGACACATTTCATAAAAGAAACGTGCAGCTACTGCAAGCATTTTCCAAATGGATTTGCCGTGGCAACAGGTAAAAGGTTGAACCGTAATCAACACAATGTTGATAACGATACCTTTCCGCTACAAGCCTAGCTTTGTACGTTGGTATGTTGCCATCCATGTATGTCTTCCTTGAAGACTTACACAGTACCTATAGGCACAATGCCTTATGGTACATCAACTAGTGTCCAAACATAGTTGTTATACATGGAATCCATTTTGACTCGTGGCACTTTGCCATAACGAAAGTCGATACCTTGTATCACTCCCTCATACGTAGTCGGTTGGTTTACCTCAACAAGATTGACATCTTTATGAGGTGAGATCAGAAACCATACCCCAGGTTGTTTTCTGATTCTCTCCGATCTACGTATTTCTTGTGTATACGAAGATTAATGGTATAGTTTCATCCTTGATGAACTATTTATGTTCCATTAAGGACTTCATGCCAGAAACATTATTACTCCGATTTTCATCGAGTTATACCATCTTCCCACTTACCACTGCATATCGGTAATCCTTTAAGGAAGACCGCATGGCGAGCAACAATTACAATTGTTCCCTAGTGAGATGTATAAGTACTATACTTATGGTTTTCCCTAGGATAACCTATTTTTGGCACTTATCCGATTTGGGTTCTAGTTTGGTATCATCCAAACGTAAGCCTAGCATACCCAAATCTACAGGAGCGTGAAACCCAGTTTATTTCCCGTTCATATCTAATATGAAATCTGTCAAACAGATTTTAATGGAACCTTATTCAAAATAAGTTTTGCACTGTTTATGCTTATCTTTGAAGGAAAAAGTAGCTCAGAGCGACTCATGATAAACCTTATCATGTCCAACAAAATTCGATTTCTCCGTACGGACACACCGTCAAACTGACGTGTCTCGGGAGGAGTCCTCATTTGAAAGAATAATATACTCTTTCAAGTATTTATGAAACTTATTGCTTAAGTATTTTCCATTACGGTCTTACCATGACGGTTTAATACTTTAGCCGATCTGTTTGTCTATTTCGTGTCGAAACTCTAAAAGTTTCCGATTTGTGTTCTTTAAAAGAAACACATAACCATAACGTGATGCCACATCCGTTAAGGTCACGAAACATTCATATCCACATCTAGCCTAGCTAGATATGGGCCCACTTACTTCACTATGAATAGGGCTATCAGATGGGTGGCACTTGTACTTTTACCAAGTAAATAGTGTTTTAGGTACCTTACCTAATAAACTAGATTCGTAGACTTTATTTGATTAGTCAAATCAGTCCTAGTACCCACTCTTCAAAAGTGTGGATATACGACTCTTGTTTAATTGTGTCCTAGACAACAATGCCACAAATAAGTCTTTATACTGATCAAATCAGTTTGAGCTATTGTTGTCATATTATATGTTCTAGATTTAATTTATATTCAAAATATAAATATGTTATTCACATCTAATGTGTTTATCTCAATATCATCTTTATATGATAAAACACTTTAGTGTTCTAGAATATAAAGGTTTATCCACAATGGATTAAACACTGATATAGAGATAATGTTTCTAGTCTAACTAGTTACATTATAACAGTTTCCTAATTTAGGTACATACCCGAAGGTCGTTCCTAAACTTAGGTATCTACGGTCGAAACAGCGACTTTCGTCCCATTTCTGATTCGCAGATTAACCTCAGCTTGAAGTCAGTATCCTACTCACAGCAGATTCTGAACATCAATACATATATTTTATGTACCACATAAGTATTTTAAAATCTAATTTTAATACTAGTAATGGACATAATATTGACAAACATTCTTAAAGTCAGAGCCTTGCCATTTCTTTAATTCCTTCGTGTCTGCCATATCCAAATGACAGTCACTTTGGGATATGTCCTTTATCTTCACAGAAGATCATAATGATTTTGCCTTTACCCTTTTTCAATATTTCAGAAGTCTTTGGCCAAGCCTTGGATTTCTAGAATATTGACGTAAAGTGCGCCTTGCACTACATTTCGAATTGAAAAGTTTGACTTTATCTCTTGGAGATTAGTCATTAATTCTCCAAGAATTATTAATTGCAAATATAATACTTCTTAAATCTATACATAGATCTATTGCAAGTATATTGAATTAAGCACTAAAGTCATCATCACATAAATCTTCCAAAGATTATGCTCTACTATTTACTTGATTCTGGGCTAAGGCATAATAGGTTATTTTATCCAATAAAGTAACTAATTATTTATTTCCAGGACCATCCTGAAATTTCATTCCCAATTAGAAAATTAAACCATTTAAATATCATAATCCAAGATTATATTTAAATGTCCAATCTTTCAATATTTCTTGATTTTAATAGTCCAACTATTTAATCAATTATTTCTGGTACTATTTATTATAATGATTATAATAATCCAATTATTCAATCAACTATAATATTTATTCAATTATATTGATTACTATAATCCAATTATAAAATCAACTATTTATTGAATTTATTTGAATATAGTCAACTATATTATTAAAACAACATTAAATATTAGTCCAACTAAAACTTTTAATCATTTGACGAGTGATATTTTTTTGAGCGCGTATGGCGAGTAATTGAACGAATATTGCAAATTCAATTCTTACCTCCCACTATTTTTCGGCGAGCCCCTAACCCTCTGTCGAGTACTCGGGAAACTGAGTTTCCTAGTGGGCTAGGATCCCGTTAAATGTCACACAATCTTGACTTTGGCCAACAAATTGTATGATAATTAACTAGGTAGTTCTCTAAGATCAATTGGATCCAATCCAATTCCTAGGTCCGGTAGGTGGACATCCAAGTCCGAAACATATATCGTATATATGCTTACATATCCAATACGTAGCCTAACCCTTTTCCTCTGAATCAACTAGGCCTTGGCTTTGGCACAACAAACCTAATGATCCCAGTCAAGCGCGACCCATTGACCATGGAAAGCTTCGTAATCAATGTCGAGTGACAAGAAGCGGTCTTGACTTTGGCCAACACCAAACCACAACTTGGACAAGACACCGATATAGAACAAAACACTCGTGATTCAAACACATCTTCGACGGACAAAGGGCTTGACTTTGGCCAACAACCCAATGCCAATCTCGGATCTTGAGTAAGAATCACTCAATGGAAGGAAAAACGCATGATATTTGATGAGGGTTTTTCGCGTGCAAATTGGCTACCAATTTATTATCTTTGTTAAGGTCTCATCATCATACACCTTTAAACATGCATTCTAAATACATAATAAAGCGCATATGAAAATAAATGATAATGATATGCGGATGGATACTTAACACATTGATCCTTGATCAAATCTCTCCCTATCTCTCTCATGCTAGCACTTGTATTACTTCTACCCGTTACACTACACTTTTAAAGAAACCTCATTTACATTGAGGGGAATTGGTGAGAAGAGAATACAAAGAGAATAGAGGTGAAAAGGCTGGACACGCAGATCCAATTTAATAAATCAAATTTATTACAACAATTTCCAAAATTGCCCCGACCCAACTAATATCCATCCGATATACATTATTCATTCATCACAACCATGTATTCACACAAGCATGTTATCAATCAATCTAATCAAATTAATTAATCTGATAATTAGTGATCATCCAATGTTCAAACAACGATTTGATTTTGTTCGAGTCAAACTCGTTTTGTGAATTAGTACTCAAAGTATGAATTCTCGAATTGAATTAAACTACGTCATTAAATCCAATTTAATATGCATTCAATTCTAATTCGTTATTTGATTCCAAATTAAATATCACACTTTAATAATAAACCTTTTACGACTTAAATTCCAAATTTAATCGTAACGCGTCTCAAAGACCGATTAACGTCCAACGTCAATTCAATTAAAGTCTAATGGGCTTTTAATTGATTTCTTAAGTCGTGGACTTTTGGTCAACTCGGGTCAAACCGAATAACCAAAATCCAATCCGGGATTTACCCCATAAGCCCATAAATCAATCTTGGCCCATTAGGCCCAATTAAACTTTAAAGGTTCATTAAGTCGCAATTGGGCTTAATGGAAGTGGTTTTGGGCCCAATTGGATCCAATCCAATTTGCCTAAATCCAACTTTGTACAACAAAGCCCAATAAGCCCATTTACAACTTTAAAAGCCCAAATCCAATTTAAGGCCCAATTAATTAAATTCATAAAATCCAATTTCATAATATAATTAACCTAAAGTGTATAACATGAATAATCACCTAAATCAATATTTCTAAAACACTTAATTAGTCCAATTAATCATGCTTATAATCATCATCACATGTCCAACACATTAATGGAAAATCAAACCCATTTTACATGCTTCTAAGTCTTGGCCAAGGAAAGTAATTTTGTCCTATTTGAATTCAATCCAATTAATTACACAATCGACAATGAATTAACTTCCCGAATGATTTCATACACATCTAATGTTCAAAAAATCAAAATTCCAAAACATTAAAGGGGCTATTCCATTCGGCCAAGTGAAGGTAATTTGGGGATTTTTTGTTCAATTCAAAATCCAATCCAATTAGTTTCAAATTAACATCATCCTTAATGATTCTAATTCATCCAATGAACCAAAATCAAAAAATTCCAAGAATTCCATATAACATCACATTCGGCCAACTCATAAAATTTGGGGAAAATTATTCCAAATGAATTTTCAACAAATTGATCCAAGCAATATGCAATTAAACATGTTATAAGCATACTCAAACAATCAATTCATTCAAATCATGCTCAAAACAAATTTACCCAAATTTTAAGCCCTAAAATTTCATGCTTGAACCTAGGCTCTTGATGCCATTGTTGGTTTAAATCTAGGTCCCAAGATCATCAAACAAGCATGATAAAATGTGAAATACATATCAAAGGAGTTACGGAATACTCACATAGATCGGTTGAGACGATTGAAGACGAACAAAAATTGATTTTGGATCCTCCAAGGTGCGCCCAAGTGCAGCAGTCCACTACTCACAGTTTCAGTTTTTTTTCATCATTTTGAGCTTCGAATCTTCGTCGAACGATTCCCGGCTCAAAGGTAAGTGTCCCTAACACCTTCATATGTCTCTCGGGAGTGCTAGCTCGCTTGGATTTTGCCATAAAACCCATGAATTTGCCTTGCAAAATTCGGCCAACCCATGACAGTTCACTGCCATGCCGTGAGAATGAGAGAGTGAGATGGAGAAGAAAAAGTGTTGTATTAGTTGGTTAAACCATTTCTAAAAAGGCTTTATATATTTACCATAAAATATATTAAACATTTACCAAATAATCCATTAAATAATCAAATGGTAAATGCCTCCACCAACTAACACTATTCCAACAACACACATCAACTATTCCCAGATTAATTAAAGTGCGAGTCATACTTCATCGGTGTATCATTAGGACGCGACCCAAGAGATCCCCGGATATATTGGCAGTAAATCGGGTCGTCGGACTATCCGAACACGTACGTACCAAGTACTACGTTTTACCGATTCACAAGACAAGGTTGGCTTCTAGCAAAACGCCATGCCTACCCAATTCTCCGGAAATATTCTTACAGGAATATGTGATCTATATCAAGCGTAGTATACTGTAGTATTGCGTATTTCGATCCAGTATCGGACTGTCACGTGATAGGCCTGGGGCTGGAGTTGTGTCTGCCCCGTACGAAGCACTTGTCGGATGTCTGGTAACTAGTCTCTATAATCGTATATACATGACCTAGTCATAATATCCCGATGGCCGCGCAGCACTTAAGAGTACTAATACCGTATCCTATGTGACATCATATCCACTATGACTGGAGTGATACTTCCGTCTTGACATCACACCCAATACTCTATGATTCTCAATATACCTAGTATCGGCGTACACAGAACTGGTTAAAGCCCTAGACGACCTCAACCAAAGTAAATTGACTGTCGTAAGCATTAGCGGTGCAAGTCTCAAGTTAAGACCAAATACACCCACCCTGATGTCGGACTCCCATAGAAACATAGTCAAACTACCAATGGGATTCCGTGGGTTTCTATCCAGAGCGAAGCTGTTTTCCCGTACCGTCGGTGAAACAAAACCTCCTACCGCACTTGCATAAGTATCCAATACTTAAGTATATGAGAACTATGCCGTTGTGCCCTCACAACGCGCACAAGTACGATACTAGTCTTTTACGTATTTATCGATGTCCAATCTCGATAATACTCTGACTAGGGATATTTAATGATTTATCCTTCGTTGATTGATACTGTCTCATATCATTCTCAATCAAGGAACAAATCATAAGGACCTCTCATCTTTTATATATCTTGGTGATCTAACCACAAATGATTAGAGTGCAATCTCCTTTGTCACATAGTTAATTTGTACAACACCAAATGATCTGTACAAATATTGACGCTATGGGTCATAATTGTCCAATAATCTCCCAATTGGCCTATAGTCAGTCACTCGAGTGCCTAACACCCGAACTATGTATGGTTGGCTCAAATTGCTGAGAAAGGATTTCGTCAGCAGATTTTCATGATTATCGTTTGATGCGATTTATACGATCATCACATCACCACGATGTATGATCCGAACTGGATCATTAATGAGACCATTATTTCTTTAGCCTGCGCTGACGCCTAGCTTAGTTGCTAACAGAAATATATCTAATCTAATTAGATTTATTATCGATCCAAATGGGTTCTTTTGCTGCCTCAGCTACAGTAATAATCTGCATTTGTTGTTTATTCGGTAACAGTATCTTGCTTGGAAGATTTCCAGCTCACTGTACCGTTATTCAAACTGTATAGTACCGTTTGTGACTTTCAGTCATTTTATCGGTTTGGAAACTTGCAGTAGTGATCCCAGTCACTTCAAGTTCTCCTTCTCCACAGATTAAGACAGCATCCTTAGATCTCTAAGATTCTAACGGATGTTCTTAACGTCAATCCAGTGACTATCACCTGGGTTGGCCTGATTGTGAATCCATATGCTCAAAGCGTATGAGACACCAGGTCATGTACATTTTCAATGTAAAAGTTCTCGCAGAGTTTTAACAACTTAATCTATCTCAGTAGATTTTTTTTCCTAGAATAAAGGTTGTTACTCCCAAGAATTCTACCGATTGTTTTATATGGGAATTTCATTTCCAAGAAATGAATATGTTATCATTATTTTATTAAAGGACATTCATTGTCAGTGTGCTCCCACTAACCTTCTTATATACACAAGAATCATTTTCGTTTTTGAATTAAATCATAGACCATTATGATTACATCAAAACGATGATTCCAAGAACCTAATGCTTGCTTCAATCCAAACATGGATCGAATAACCTGCAAACCTTGTTTACTGGTTTTAGTACGACAAAATCGACAGGATGTTATAAACATCCTCCGAAGGGTTTCCGTTTAAGGAAAGCGATTTTGATCTTGAACTTACACATTTCATAAATGAAACGTGCAGCTACTGCAAGCATTTTCCAAATGGATTTTCCGTGGCAACAGGTAAAAGGTTGAACCGTAATCAACACAATATTGATAACGATACCTTTCCGCTACAAGCCTAGCTTTGTACGTTGGTATGCTGCCATCCATGTATGTCTTCCTTGAAGACTTACACAGTACCTATAGGCACAATGCCTTATGGTACATCAACTAGTGTCCAAACATAGTTGTTATACATGGAATCTATTTTGGACTCATGGCACTTTGCCATAACGGAAGTTGATACCTTGTATCACTTCCTCATACGTAGTCGGTTGGTATACCTCAACAAGATTGACATCTTTATGAGGTGAGATCAGAAACCCATACCCCAGGTTGTTTTTTGATTCTCTCCGATCTACGCGTTTCTTGTGTATAGGACAGTCACTATCAGTGCGCTCCCACTAACCTCCTTATATACAAAAGAATTATTTACGTTTTGAATTAAATCATAAACTATTATGATTACATCAAAACGATAATTCCAAGAACCTAATGCTTGCTTCAATCCAAACATGGATCGAATAACCTGCAAACCTTGTTTGCTAGTTTTGATACGAAAAAACCGCCAGGATGTTGTAAACATCCTTCAAGAGGTTTTCTTTTCAGGAAAGCGATTTTCCCGTTCAACTGCCATATTTCATAAATGAAACATGCAGCATTAGCAAGCATTATCCAAATGGATTTAAGGTGGTAACAGGTAAAATATTTCGTTGTAATCAGCACAATGTTGATAACGATACCTTTTCGCTACAAGCCTAGCTTAGTATGTTGGTATATTTCCATCCATGTATGTCTTCCTTGAAGACTTATATAGTACCAATAGGCACAATGCCTTGCGGTACATCAACTAGTGTCCAAACATAGTTGATATACATGGAATCCATTTCGGACTCATGGCACTTTGCCATAATAGGGAGTCGATACCTTGTATCACTTCCTCATACGTAGTCAGTCCGTCTTCCTCAATAAGATTGACATCTTTATGAGGTGAGATCAGAAACTCATACCCCAGGTTGTTTTCTAGCTCTCTCTGATCTACGAGGTTCTTATGAATTCAAAGATTATTGGTACAGTTTTATCTTTGATGAACTGTTTGTGTTCTATTAAGGACTCGGTTCCTTGAAAAGTATTACTCCGATTTTCATCGAGTTTTACCATCCTCCCACTTACCACTGTATATCGGTATTCCTCTTAGGAAAACCGCATGGTGAGCAATAATTAAATTGTTCTCTAGTGAATTGTATAAGTACTATACTTTGGTTTCCCTATGATAACCTACAATTAGTCACTTATCCAATTTGGGTTCTAGTTTGGTATTATCCAAATATATGCCCAGCATTCCCAAATCTTCAGGATCAAGAAAGCCCGGTTTCTTTCCTGTTCATATCTAATATGAAGTCTGTCAAACAGATTTTCATGGAACCTTATTCAAAATAAGTATTGCACTGTTAATGCTTATCCCTTAAAGGAAAATGGTAGCTCAGAGCGACTCATGATTAACCTTATCATGTCTAACAAAATTTGGTTTCTCCGTTCGGACACACCGTCAAACTGATGTGTTCCGGAAGGAGTCCTCATTGAAAGAATTGTTGGACAGTTATGACCCATAGCGTCACTGTTTGTAAAAGACATTGTGTTTTTGTACAAAATTAACTATGTTATAATGAAATTGCCTTTTACCGTTTTATGATTCATTTACTTTGATATATATAAATGGTAAAAGTCCATATGATTAGTTCCGGATTGAGATGATATTAGATAGTATCAATCCATAAAGGTTTAATCATTAAATATCCCTAGTCGTAGTATTATCGAGACTGGACATCGATAATGCGGAATAGACTAGTATTGCACTTGTGCGCGTTGTGAGGGCATAACGACATAGTTCTCATATGTTTAAGTACAGGATACTTATGCAAGTGCGATAGGAGGTTGTGTTTTACCGATGGTACGGAAAACAGCTTTGCTCCGGATAGACCCCGCAGAATCCCATTGGTATTATATATATGTGTCTATGGGAGTTCGCTTCAGGGTAGGTGTATTTGGTCTTAACCTGAGACTTGCATCGCTAGTCCTTGCGACAATCGGTAAACTTTGGTTTTGGTCGTCCAGGGCTTTAACAGGTTCTGTGTACGCCTCTACTGGGTTTATTGGGAATCGTAGTGTATTGGATGTGATGTCAAGACGGAAGTATCTTTTCAGACATATGGAGATGATGATCACGTAGGGACTCAGAACTGGTTCTCTATAGTGTTGCAACCATCGGGATAATATGACAAGGTCATGATTATTCGATTCAAAGAGACTAGTTGCTTGATATTCGATATGTGCTTCGCATGGGGCAGACACTATTCCAGCCTCAGGCCTTGCACGTGACATCCGATACTGGATCGCAATACGCAATACTATGGTATACTATGCCTGATAAAGATCGTAGATTCCATTAAGAATATTTCTGGAGAATTGGGTAGGCATGTCGCTTTGCTAGAAGCCAAACTTGTCTTGTAAATCGGTAAAAATATAGTACGGGGTACGTACGTGTTCGGATGGTCCGATGACCGTATTTACTGCTAACATATCCGGAGATCTCTTGGGTCGCTTCCTGAAGATTCACCGATGATGTTTGATTTAAATTTTATTAATATGGGATTAATTGCGGAGAAACTTTATCTTGGATAAAGTACTATTTAAAGAGAGAGAAAGATTAATTTGGAATTAATCTATAAAATAAAATATTCGATATATTAGATGAAATTAGATTTCGACGCGGAATTAAAATCGGATTTTAATTCGGGCAAACAAGTTAATTTAGAATTAATTCGTTAGCGACGTGCATAGTAATTTCGCTAGGCATAATTATTTAATAATGTCGCGACGGAAATTTGTTATTTCAGAATTAGCGAAACCGAGCCCGGAAGTGTTTACGAGCGCACTC
Source organism: Zanthoxylum bungeanum (assembly GCA_019454045.1). NCBI lineage: Eukaryota > Viridiplantae > Streptophyta > Magnoliopsida > Sapindales > Rutaceae > Zanthoxylum > Zanthoxylum bungeanum. Next base: position 14,431 of record SKCR01025247.1, read on the forward strand.
GTATTTCGAATCGAGTGGGGCCCACAAGTCACATCGCGAGTCACATCACTTGTCACTTTTGTGAAGGACATCAAATCTGCTTTTTGGTAAGTGACATGCTGTCACTATTCATGATGTGGGTGGTTGTGGGCATTTAATGAGTTTTTGGAGCCAAAATTTTGGCTTTTGACTTTAGCAAAACATATACTGTAGGTAATGCATATTTATATATAAGCCCCGATGATGAGTCTCGTATGGAGACACTACCTCTTCAGTTGTGAAAGTCGCGGGAAACAGACGTTGGAAGGGTAAAGTTGGAAATTGGAATTTTTTGTTGGATTTAATCACTTTGTTTAGCTTCGGTTGCTTGTCGGATCTCTGTTTCAAAGCTCATCCCCGGCCCATAAACCACTAACCTACCCATAAACCAAAACACCCAAGCCTACCCGAAGGACCAAAGCCTACGCCCTTAGTCAACTACCGCCCAACTCTCTCGCCGCCTAGCCAATTCCACTCACCTTGGCGCCCCATTAGGAATTCAAAAAAATCTGCCTCACGCACAAGTCCAAACCATCAACGCACCTGCCCCACAAGCCCCATTAGTAATTCAGAAACTACCTCACATAACCCACTTCACCCTCACGCCACTATTCCCCACTCAAGAATATACACAAACCATCAACGTACCTGGCCGTTCACGCTAAAGGACCCCTAAAAATCACGCCTTAAACTGCCTCCCACTGCCGAATACAACAAGCCTTCAACTACCCTCCAGAAAAAGCCTTCAACATATCCAAAACCGCACGTATTTAGTCCCCTAAACTACCCAGAAAACTGTCCATTAAAACCCACAAAATTATCCCGCAAAACTGTCCCCGAATTAACCAAAACAACACCCACTGACCAGCCGCATAAACATCCTCAAACCAACCCAGTTCAACACCCCTCACTGCCCAGTTCAACGTCCCTCACTGCCCAGTTTGCCATATATTTAACCCCTAAAAAAATTGCACGAAACAGTCCCTAAAAACTGCACAAAATAGTCCCTAACAGCCCCCCAAACCCGTAAAAATTACAGTAAAAAACCCCGCAAAACAGCCCCACTTTACCACAAACCAGTAAGCCAAATACCGCGACCAGAAACACCATGAAACAGAGTGAAAACAGCAGTCCAAACAGTGAAACAACGAGGAAAAATGTTGGATTAGTGTACCAGAAAAGTTGCAGAGCATCAACCCTTCCGACGGCCGTGTAATGCACTTTCGAGAGACGACAGAAGAGGTTAGACCTGAGGGCACCCTTTTATTTATTATCTTTCATTTATTTTTTTTATTTTTTTAATATATTATCGCATGAGAGTCATTTATTGAGTCATGATGTGAATTCCAGATGAACGGAATGCGTGTTTTCTTTTGTGGTATATCGGATAGAAACCCGGACGTAAATTCCATAGCCGAATCTGAATGGACGGTAGTGCGGTTTGTACTCGGGATACAATGCCACGTACCACTTGGGAGACACGTATTTCGTTTCATCCAAACTTGTATTTGAGCATGATATAGTTTATAGGTTATTTATTTATTATTTAAAGCATGATTTAGTTTAGTTTATTATTTTCAAAGCATGATTACGTTATTTTAGGCATGATATTTTGTTTAGTTCATGTTTATGTTTAAATAGTTATTTGTTTATTTTGTTTTGATGGTTCAAAATGCTCATTGTGTAGTATTGTGTTTGCCGTTTAATGCTTTACTTTCCAAGAATGCAACTTAGATTAGGAGTTACTTTTATGAATGCATATTAGATCTAGGTTATTCTTGAGCATATATGTTGCATAGACTCTGTTAATTCATTACACAAATCATATCATCACAAGTGACATAAGTAAGGGACCATTCCGAACCCAACGGTTTGAGGTCTTCCTTTACGAGGGGTGAGTGCGACCTTAAATCTCATTTTCCCGGTTCACACTGGGTGGCGACTCCATTATTCTCCGGTTTAGTCCCCCGCTGGCTACTCCGTACTCCCAACTAGGCCGCGAGCCTAGAACAGCATGCGTCGCCCAAGTTCTGTGTCCTACAGTCTGGCGAATCCACTGTGGATAGCGAATCAGCCCCGAAATAATGTCTTGTGATGTGTATGATTTTTGCTTTAGTTAATCGTGTCTATAACGGGTTGAGGGGGTTTAATCAAAGGCGTTGTTAAATCTAGGTGATGGTTTGGTGTCTCCCTTCATTCACTACCTTTGTATAAGGAAAAGCTGTGAAGGCACCAAGATAATCATTACCCGTAGCTCGTTGTGACGGACTAGTTCGGAGGACTCGTTGTTTATTCATGTCACCAAGGCGATAAGAGCCTAAGAGACTTGGGTATTTAAGAGAGTCCGCTCCACCCTATCTCTAGGGAATCTATAATAGGAAATCCATTCGATAGTTAGTCACACACCGTAACTCGTTGGCACGTACCATAAGGTATAAAAAAGGTGTTTTCACTTGGTCACTTGAACCCTTGAGTGGGGAGTCCTAGTTGTGGACAATCCTTCGTCAGCGAGAGCCTTTGTCTACACTCCAATAAACCCGCATGAGAACCATAGTTGTATATACTATAGAAGCTGCCCCATTATGGTTTTGATAACCACATGCATATTATATCTCATGCATCACATGCATCTCATGTATACATGCATCATGTTAACCTCGTGTCTTAAAAGCCATCATTGATATCCGTTGGGTTAGAGGAAAAAAAGAGGTTTATCAAGAGGAGTTTAGCAAACATGGATAGCAAGGAAAAGGAAATTGAGAAACAGAAAACCTTATGATAAGGATAGAAAGACCATTGGGGGGCCTTATAAAAAAAAAAAAAAAAAGAAAAAAAATGAAGAAAAAAAAAATAGAGAGAAAAAAAGAAGAGAAAAGAAAAAAAAAAGAGTTGTATGTTTTTAGTCCTTGATAGTTAGACATAAGTCTGATGATGAAATTGATTGCTTTAGAGTGAAACTTTAGAAACGATAAACTCTTGATATGCTTTTATGTGATATTTTGAGTAATTGATCTATGTTAGGCTCGTAAGCACTTGATTGCGGTTCTTAACAGTGAAAACCTGAGTAGTTAGCAAAGTGACTAGTCGAAGAAATTATAGGTCGGTGAATGACCGTTTGCTTAGATGTCTATCTTGATTTGCTTATGTTATGATGTGTGGTATGGTTGAAAATAAAAAAAAAAGTCTCTAAAGAAAAGAATTGAACCACCTATAACTGATAAGCGTGAAGCTACCCATGGGCGAGTATTAGGACCACCATGAGGAGAAATGCTACCTTAAAGGGTAGGTGTGTTAAAAAGAAAAAAGAAAAAAGGAAAAAGAAATAAGAAAAAGAAAAGAAAAGAAAAAATGAAGTTCAAAATGAAAAGAAAAAAGAGAGACAAAGGAAGAGAAAGAAAACCATATCACATTGAGCACAGAAAAGCAATTTCAGAGGTTACTAAGACATTTAGGTTGGTTTGACCCATCGATCTTGATTTTTGAAATGAAATCATCAAGTTAGCTTACCTAATGATTAAGCTGTGAAAGAACCTTTGCACACACACACTTTGAGTCTGGCTTAGATCATTTATTCAAAGACTTTGATTTGAGTTGCACTGGGTGTTTTGAAAGTTCTTTGGTTTCATTACTGGGCATTCTTTGAGGACGATAATATGTAAAACTATGGGGACTACTTCGTAGCATGTAACATAGTATGATGATATGGAAGGCCCCACCATATGGTTCATCTTGACCAAGTGCAAACTGTGGAGAGCAGAAAGCTAAACCAAGACTTGGGGCAACCAGTCTACCACCTCGTGAATCCGGGACATAACAAGATATTGAGCCATGAGACCAGAGAGAAGAGTGAGCAATCACTTGGAGAACTGGCAGAAGACCTAACCCAACGGAATAGGAAATTCATTCATGCATGCATGCATACACGTAACATATTTTGCATTCTTTTTGTGTTTGTTTTGTTCTATATTCACAGGTTTCAAAGAAGAAAAAGAGAAAGCGGCAAAGACAAGCCAACCAGAATTAGCAACATATGAGTAGTAGTTTCAGGGATGAGTCCCAGGTTTGAAGCCCACATTGTCAGCATCAGTTTTGGGAATGAATCCCAGGGCTAGGGCCCACATCATCAGAATTTTGGAATGGATCCGGGAATGAATCCTAGGACCGAGGCCCATGTCGTCAGAATTTTGGAATGAATCCCAGGGTCGAGGCCCACATCATCAGAATTTTGGAATGGATCCCAGGGCTGAGGCCCACATCGTCAGAATCTGGAATGAATCCGGGAACGAATGCCAGGGCCGAGGCCCATATCAGCATCAGTTTTGGGAATGAATCCCCTGGTCGAGGCCCACATCAGCAGAGTTTTGGAATGAATCCCAGGGTCGAGGCCCACATCAGTAGAGTTATGGAATGAATCTGGGAATGAATCCCAGGGTCCAGGCCCACATCAGCAGAGTTTTAGAATGAATCCAGGAATGAATCCCAAGGCTGAGGCCCATATCAGTATCAACATAGGTAGCGAGGCCCACATCGGTATCAGTTTGGGGGCGAGGCCCACATCAGCATCAATTTAGGGCGAGGACCACATCAGTATCAGTTTGGGGCGAGGCCCACATTAGCATCAGTCTTGCCGAGTATGGCACTTTAGGGGCGAGGCCTACATCTTTATCAATATCAGCCTTGCCGAGTGTAGGACACAGAACTTAGGCGACGCATGCTGTTCTAGGCTCGGGGCTTAGTGGGAGTATGAAGTAGCCCGCATGGGACTAAACCGGAGAATAATAGAGTCGCCACCCGGTGTGAACTGGGAAAATAGTTTAAAGCTGCACTCACCCCTCGCAAAGGAAGACCTCAAACCGTTGGGTTTGGAATGGTCCCTTACTTATGCCACTTGTGATGATATGATTTGTGCAATAAACTAACTGAATCTAGGAAATGTATATATTCAAAGGTAACTTAGATCTAATATGCATTTATCAAAATAACTCCTAATCTAAGTTTGCATGATTAGAAAATAAGTCATTAAACGGCAAACACGCAATATAACACAACAAGCATATTGAACCATCAAAATAAAATAACCAATAACTATTTAAACATAAACATAAATTAAATGAAATATCATACGTAAAAAAGAACATAATCATGCTTAGAAATTAAATAACAAAACCAAATTAAATCATGCTTAAAATAATAAATAAACGACCTATAAACTACAACATGCTCAAATACAAATTTGGATGAGAAGAAATATGTGTATCTTAAGTGGTACGTGGTGTTGTATCCCGAGTGCAGACCGTACTACCGTCCATTCGAAATCGGCTACATAATTTACGTCCGGGTTTCCATCCGATATACCACAAAAGGGGAACACATATCCCGCTCATCCAACAATCACATCATGCCTCAAACGACTCTCATGCAATAATATTTCAAAATAAATAAAATAAAACAAAAAGATAAATAAAAAAGGTGCCCTCAGGTCTAACCTCTTTTGTCGTCTCAAGAAAGGGCATTATACGTCCGTTGGAAGGGTGAATGATCCCTCTATTTTCCGATTTATTAACTCAACATCTTTCCTCGTTGTTTTGATGTTCGGGCTGCTGTTTTTGGTCTGTTTCACTGCTACGTTTTAGGTCACTGTTTTAGTTTTTTAGTGGATTGTTTTGGGCGATTTGGAGGGCCAATGAGGTGCGTTTTGGGGGATTTTTTAAGGGGCTTTTGTGTAGTTTTTTTAGTGCAGTTTTTAGGTGTTTTCTGGACTATTTTATTGGTTAAATTCATAGCAAAAATTGGGCAAAATAGGGAGGCAGAATGCGGCAGTTTGGTGGGCAGTGAGGGGCGTTTTTAGGTTCTGTTTTGGTGTGCAGTGGGGGCAGTGTTGGGGCTATTTTGTGTGGATTAAGGACTGTGTTTTGGTGATGGGCACGAATGGTGTAGGGTGGAAGAAAATGATTCACGGCAGTGGGTGGCTTAGGGCTTTGAAGATTGCGGCAATGGGAGAAAGTTAGGGATTCTTGGGCGTCAATTTGGTGTGTATGTGAGATATGTGTGCTAGGGTTGTGAAGGGTGGTGAAGGGTTCTTTTTATAGGCAAATGAGAGGAGGCTTTCCTTATTCGAATTGGTGTCTCATAAGAATAGATCTCCTAATTTAGGATGGTGATTACTTTTTATTTGGTAAGGGATTTGATTTGATTTCTCTTAATTAGGAAGGGATTTTACTAGATTTAAGTATGTGATAAATGTGCATCTACCTAATTAAGGGAGTGATGGGCGTGAATATGAGTTCATGGGCGTGAGCTTTGGTCCTTTGGGTAGGCTTGGGTGCTTTGGTTTGGTTTATGGGTAAGTAAGTGGTTTACGAGGGTTTTGGGCCTAAGATGAGCTTTGAAACGGAAGTCCAATAAGTAACCGAAGTCAAACAACTAGACAAATACAACAAAAATTCCTTTTTCGAACTTTACCCTTCCAACGTCTGTTTCCCGCGACTTTCACAACTAAAGAAGTAGTGTCTCCGGAGACTTATCATCAGGGTATATATGCAAAAATGCAGCGCCTACAGTCGCCCCCACTTTGATGGGACTTGTGCAGCGTGTGACAATGACAATCCTATCAAAGTACATGCAGTGTATTTTTACTTACCTGGCTCGCCAGCTGCCACCTGGTCTGCCTGTTGTGTTGAGTTGATAGTGCTAAACCCCGTACCTAGGGCGTCACGGTTGCGTCTCCGTACCTAGAGTGCTGCAGTGATGTTGTTGTCTTAGTGCTAACCCCGTACCTAGGGTGTCGCGGTGACGTCTCCGTACCTAGAGAGCCACAAACGTCTGAATACTAACCCCATACCTAGGGTGTCGCGGTGACGTCTTCGTACATAAAGAGCCATAAATATCTGAATACTAACCCCCTACCTAGGGTGTCGCAGTGACGTCTTCGTACCTAGAGAGCCAAAAATATTTGAATGCTAACCTCGTACCTAGGGTGTCGCGGTGACGTCACCGTACCTAGAGTGCCATACATATCTGAATGCTAACCCCGTACCTAGGGTTTCACGGTGACATCTCCGTACTTAGAGAGCCATAAATATATGAATGGTAACCCCGTACCTAGGGTGTCGCAGTGACGTCTCCGTACCTAGAGAGCCATAAAAGTCTGAATGCTAACCCCGTACCTAGGGTGTCGCAGTGACGTCTCCGTACCTAGAGAGCCACAATAGTCTGAATGCTAACCCCGTACCTATGGTGTCACGGTGACATCTCCGTACCTAGAGAGCCATAAATATCTGAATGCTAACCTCGTACCTAGGGTGTCGCGGTGACGTCTCCGTACCTAGAGAGCCATAAATATTTGAATGCTAACCTCGTACCTAGGGTGTCGCGGTGACGTCTCCGTACCTAGAGAGCCATACATATCTGAATGCTAACCCCGTACCTAGGGTGTCATGGTGACATCTCCGTACTTAGAGAGCCATAAATATATGAATGGTAACCTCGTACCTAGGGTGTCGCGGTGACGTCTCCGTACCTAGAGAGCCACAATAGTCTGAATGCTAACCCCGTACCTAGGGTGTTACGGTGACATCTCCGTACCTAGAGAGCCATAAATATCTGAATGCTAACCTCGTACCTAGGTGTGTCGCGGTGACGTCTCCGTACCTAGAGAGCCAAAAATATTTGAATGCTAACCTCATACCTAGGGTGTCGCGGTGACGTCTCCGTACCTAGAGAGCCACAATAGTCTGAATGCTAACCCCGTACCTAGGGTGTCACGGTGACATCTCCGTACTTAGAGAGCCATAAATATTGAATGGTAACCCCGTACCTAGGGTGTCGCGGTGACGTCTCCGTACCTAGAGAGCCATAATAGTCTGAATGCTAACCCCGTACCTAGAGTGTCGCAGTGACGTCTCCGTACCTAGAGAGCCACAATAGTCTGAATGCTAACCCCGTACCTAGGGTGTCACGGTGACATCTCCGTACCTAGAGAGCCATAAATATCTGAATGCTAACCTCGTACCTAGGGTGTCGCGGTGACGTCTCCGTACCTAGAAAGCCATAAATATCTGAATGCTAACCCCGTACCTAGGGTGTCGCGGTGACGTCTCCATACCTAGAGAGCCACAATTTTCTGAATGTTAACCCCGTACTTAGGGTGTCGTAGTGTGATATCTCCATACCCAGAGTGCCGTACCTGGTAAAACTTATCTGATGTGTCCATACCCGGAGTACCGTATCTGGCTGAACTAATCTGAACTAATATGGGCTCACCCCCAAAATGCCATACCCAGCAGAACTGATACTGAACCGTTGTGGGCCTCGTCCCTAGAATGCCATACCCGGTAAAAACTGATAATGAACCAATGTGGGCCTCGCCCCCAGAATGCCATACCTGGCAGAAACTGTTATCGATGCTGATACTTTCTTTCAACACACTATAGTGCCTCTCTTCAAGATAATCTTTGATTGCTAGGTGTATATTCGTCCTCAATGAATGCTTTTACGTCAAAGCCATAGAATCTTCAAAGTACTCGATATGCTCAACTCCGATCGTCTGAATAGGTGATCTGAACTAGACTCCTGGTGTGTGTGTGCCAATGATCTTTCACAACTTATTCCTTTAAGCAAGCCAATTTGATGATTTCGTCTCGGAGAATCGGACCAGTGGGTCTAACCAATCCAGATGTCTTAATCACATTCTGTGATTACTTCGGCATACTCAACATGATATGGTCTCTTGCATTTTACTCTTGTCTCTTTCTTTTCATTCTTTTCACTCTTTTTCTTTTTCTCTTTTCTTTTTTCTTTTTTTTGGCACGCCTACCCTTTAAGGTAGCATTTCTCCTCATGGTGGTCCTAATACTCGCCCATGGGTAGCTTCACGCTTATCGGTTATAGGTGGCCTATTTTTTCATTTTTTTTCTTTTTGTCACAGAGACTTGTCTTTTCTTTCTCGACCATATCATATATTGTAGAGTACGTGATCCAAGGTGGACATCCAAGCCAACGGTCATTCACCACCATCTCTTCAACTAGTCATCTAATCAACCACTCGGCTTCCACTGTTGATATCCCGTATTCAAGTACTTTATGAGTCTAATCAAGATCAATCTATTCAGTATACCGGTGGAGAAAACTTCTCACACTGATCGTTTCTATGGCTTCTCCCTATAGCACATAATGTCATCATTGGACATACATTTATTTATCAAAGACTTCTCTCTCACTTTTTTTTTACTCACTCACTCACTCCAAGGAATTCTTCCTCTCTGCTGCTGACAATGTGGGTTTCGCCCCCGGGATCTATACCCGAAACTCAAACTCAAATGGGACTCAACCCTCAGATTACTACCCAAATCGATGTAGACCTCAGCCCTAGGATTACTACCCGAATCTGATATTGTGCATTCGCTGTTTCTGATTAGCTTGTCTTCGCCGCTTTCTCTTTTCTTCTTCGAAACCTGTGAATACAAAATAGAAAACACAAAATACACAAAAAGGAATGCAATAATCGGTTATATGTATGCATGCATGCGTGAGTTTTCTTATCCCGTCGGGTTAGGTCTTCTGCGGGTGACTATTCAATCTTCAGTCCCTCAGGCAAAATACAGCTTCAATCTGTCAACGTTGATTGGCTCGGTGAACTCTTTCCCTTCCAAGTCCGACAGTCTCACTGCTCCATTTCCCATTACCTTCTGAACAACGTACGGTCCTACCCAGTTCGATATGAACTTCCCTCTTGGGTCTGTTGTCGATGGCTTCGATTGCTTGAGTACCAAATCACCTTTCTTGATCATGGTAGGATGCACCTTCTTATTAAATGCTCGAGCCAACCTCTTCTGATATAACTGCATGTGATGCAAGGACTTCATCCTCTTTTCATCCATCAATGCTAATTGTTCAAACCTCTGCGAGGTCCATTCTCGTTCAGGCAATTCTGCTTCTGTTCATACCCGTATGGACTGTATCTCAACTTCCACCGGCAGTACCGCTTCCATTCCATAAACCAGAGAGTAAGGCGTAACTCCTGTTGCTGTTCTCACAGAAGTTCTGTACCCTCAAAGGGCATATGGTAGCTTATCAGCCCAATCTTTATAATTCTCTATCATATTTGCCAAAATCATCTTTATTGTCTTGTGGCTGCCTCGACTGCCCCATTAGCCTACGACCTGTATGGTGAGGACTTGTGATGGCATATTCCATACTTTTGTAGCATTGCCTTGGTTTTTCCCTGAAATTGGACTCTATTGTCCGTTACCACATGATGCGGCATACCATACCGGCAAATGAGATTCCGAGCTATAAACTTCACCATCTGCTTTGCTGTAACATTGTGGAATGATTCGGCTTCTACCCATTTTGAGAAGTAGTCCACGGCCAGTACTATAAAACAGTGCCCATTCGATGCATTCGGTCAAATTTCTTCGATCATATCTATCCCCCAAGCTGAGAAAGGCCATGGTTCTGACAATCCATGCAACTCTGTGTGTGGCCAATGATTCAAATTCCCATGTGCTTGACAATCATGATAGTGCTTTACCAGCTTCGCGCAGTCGGCTTCCATGGTTGACCAGTAAAAGCCTTGTCTCACAATCTTACGGGACAAGTTCAATCCATTCATATGTGGTCCACATACACCAGCGTGCACTTCTTCCATTATCTTCTGAGCTTCTTCCTTTCTCAAACATTTTAGCTAAATACCATTGGCCTGCCTCTTGTAGAGTTCTCCCTTCAGACTCATATACTGAGATGCCAGTTTCTGAATGGCTATTCTATCTTTTCTGCTATCTTCTTCTGGGAGCTCCCCATATTTCAAATACCTCTGAATATCATGGTACCACGGTTTTCCATCATCGACCTCCACTTCCAAGATTCTACCTATCTCAAAAACCGGCTTGCTTGTCGCTGTCAACACAAGTGGTATCATCACCAACTTCTCTGGATTTTCCCAAGTCGCGGCCAATGTTGCCAATGCATTTGCCATCTGATTTTCTTCCTGCGGCAAGTGTTGAAATTTACAGTCAGGGATAGTCTATGCCAGACTTCTGAGATGGAACAAGTACAGCTTCAACCGTTCTTCCTTTAGCTCCCATTTTCTTTGCATCTGTCGGATCACCAACATCGAGTCTCTGAAAACTTCAAAATTCCTAGCTCTCAAGGCTATCAATGCAGTCAACCCGAATGCACATGCTTCGTACTCAGCCATGTTGTTAGTCACTCCGCATTTCAACCGCTTGGCCATAGGCAAAGTTTCTCCCTCAGGGGTGACTATTACAATCTCGATTCCGGCTCCTTTACAGTTCACTGCTCCGTCAAAATCTTCCATCCTTGGACTGCTATAGCTTGGATTTCTTCATCGGGGAACTCAAACTTGTACTGATCCCCTTCAACAGGTTGTAATGCCAAGAACTCTGCCACGGCTCGTCCTTTGATCACCTTAGAAGTGAGATACTCGATGTCGAATTCTGTCAGCAGTACTAACCATCTGCCCAACTTTCCAACCAGTGAAGGCACTGAATGCAGGTATTTCAAAGGATTCTCATTTTCGACCACTTGGATCTTGTAGGATTAGAAGTAATGGCGTAATTTTATGGACGCCCATACAACTGCTAGATAAATCTTCTCCACTTCCTGATAGCAGTCTTCATACGGAAGCAGCTTCTTACTAAGGTAGTAGACATCATGCTCTACTCTTATCTCATCGGCTTGTACCATCACCCCCCAGCGCTTCAGGTTCAATAGCCAAATAAAGTACCAAAGGTCTGCCCTGTCTCGGAGGTTTCAGAACATGAGGCTTCACCAAGTATTCCCTAATTCTGTTGAATGCTTCCTGACACTGCTCATTCCACTTTACCGGTTGGTCTTTCCTCAACAGCTTGAAGATGGGCTCACAAATATACTGGATTTTCCCCAGGAAGGCTCTGACTTCTTTCTCTATTTTTGGTGCCGGTATTTCTGTAATAGCCTTGATCTTTTCAGGATCCACTTCTATTCCACCTATTCCCACTGTGTGGCCGAGTAGTTTACCCGACGTTACTCCGAATACACACTTCTTAGGATTCAACCGCAAGTTGTACTTATCCACTCGTTCAATGAACTTTTCCAACGCTTCTATATGCCCGTCTCTTGTCTCTGACTTGACCATCATATCATCTACGTATACCTCAATTTCCTTATGCATCAGGTCATGAAACAAAGTGGTCGCCATCCGATGATAAGTGGCTTCGGCATTCTTAAGCCCAAATGGCATCACCTTGTAGCAGTAAGTACCTCATTCTGTAACAAAGGCGGTCTTATGCTTATCTTCTTCGGCCATGAGCACTTGGTTGTGTCCTGAGAACCCATCCCAAATGAGTACATGGAAGACAAAGCTGCACTATCAACGAGTATACCTATATGCGGCAAAGGGAAATCGTCATTCGGGCATGCCTTGTTAAGATCTCTATAGTCAACATACATTCTGACTTTTCCATCTTTCTTCGGCACAAGCACGATGTTGGCCAACCACTCGGGGTATTTCACTACTTCTAGGAATCCCACATCTATTTGCTTCTTAACCTCCTCTCTAGCCTTCTCGGCCCATTCGGGTCTCATCCATCGGAGTTTTTGCTTTACCAGCTTCATGTTTGGATAAGTCGGTATTGCATGTTGGGCTATACTTCGATCGACCCCGGGCATGTCTTCGTAAGACCAAGCAAACACTTTGGCATATTTTACCAACACTTCTTCCAGATTCTTTCGCTCTTCAGCGGTAACTTCACTTGCGATCAGAATCTCTCTGGGATTCTCGGGTGTTTCGAGGTTAAAAGTATTTGTCTTGGTGGAATTAATATCAAATATGCTCAGATCATGCAGGTTAGAAAGTGGAGACTCGATCAAGTAAGCAGAATTATTGTCTTTATTTCCAATAACAAAAGGAGTACACTCAAATAAATCTGGAAGGAAAATGTCCTCATCCTCTACAGATATTTCTCCCTCTACAATAGGATCCTTCTCAGGTTTCTTCTCTCCTCGAGTGTTAGGATCTCCAGCTTCATGAGTTCTTCCTCCCACTTCTTATCTTCTTTCATCGTAACTTCTCCCGCCAGAGGCTTTTTACCAAGTATATCCTGGAAAATCTCGAATCCGGGCACCACAATCCCATTGACTTCCACTGGTTCGGGCACTCCTTGATACCACGAGGCCTTTACAAAGCACTCCATCAGCTTTAGCCCTTCTTCTTGGCATTGGGCTTGTCCTCATCAGAACGGTATCCCAAACCCTTTCGAGTATTCTGCCCTTTGAAATCTAGCACTGTCGAGCCTTGGCCTTGCTCAAATTTCATCTCCTCAAAAGTTACCGACATGGAACCTTGTGAAAGGTTGTATTTTCAAAGAGGCTACAACATTATCCACCTCGGCTCGGATAGTGACAATTTTCCCATCATATGAGAACTTGATCATCTGATGTAAAGTAGAGGTCACGCCTCCAAGCTTATGGAATCAGGGCCTTCCCAACAGTAAGGCAAAAGTGGCTGTGATATCCAACACAGTGAACTCCACTTCATCCTCAACTGGACCAACTTTGACTATCGCGGTAAAAGTACCTTCGACTCCTCGCTTGCTATCATCATAGGCTTTGATAGTCATGTTGGAAGGACTCAACTCAGTTGGCTTAATACCCAGCCTTGCCATAATTTTCAATGGGCACACATTGATGGAAGAGCCATCATCCACCATCACGCAAGAAGTCTTCTTGCCTCTTACCTCAGCTCGGATGAATAAAGGCCTGTTGTGGTTTCTTCCCTCGGTTGGGAGTTCTTCGTCAGAGAAGGTTATCTGCAGTGCCTCTTTTTGTACCGACCCCACAAACATCACCGGATTAGCATCTTCGGGTACCACTATTTTGCTCCCGTCTGGGCTCTCTAGATGCACACAACAACTCCTAGATACTCAAGTGTGCTCGGGTCTTCTTCAGTTGCCGTAGCACTACGTCTCCATCAATAAGCTCAATATTTTGAGCCACTTCTCAGCCATATGTCAACACTTCCTTCCCATTTTCAGCTATATCATTGTAAAAACGTCCACTCCGGGTCATGCCTTTCAGTTCTTTTTCCTCCCTACCACTTGAGAAGTCTTCCCAGAAATCCTTCTTATGTTCTGCCTTATCTTCACTATTACTGTCCCAAATACCCAAGCAAAAGGTTGTTTGGTCAAAGGTTCGGAGGACAATGTCTTCTGGTAGGCCAGAGTTGATCATGTAAGTAGGTGGGGGAACAAAGTATTAATTGGGTAGGGGATTGCGGTGAGTGTTTGGTTGTTCTTTTTTAGGGTCGGGAATCTTACGGGAGTCTATTAGGTCTTGGACTTCATGGTGAAGCCGGGCACAATTATCGGTGTCATGGCCACGATGTTGGTTGAAATGGAAGAAACAGCTCATGTTTAGGTTCGATTGTGGAGGATTTATGAGTGGTTTAGGTTCCAGGGGTTTCAACAGCCCTTGCCTCAGTAACTTCTCCAGTACCTTAGACAAAGGTCTGCCCAGGTTAGAAAAACACCTATTCTTTATGGCCGTAACCTCCGCAGTAACAGGCTTAGCACCTGAGGATCCTCCGACAGTCCTCTTGTTCAGACTATAGAATTTCTGATTCTCGGCTTCCTCTTCCTCAATATCCATTACAATTTCCCTCAGCTAGCGGAAATCTGCAATCATCGAAGTCATTCTCCTCAGTTTACTATAGATTGAGGGTTTAGTTCCTTGATGATCATTTTTATCTGATCATTCTCAAAAGGCCTGGTCTGCATCTTTAAAAGCGGGCTTTTCCAGCGGTCAACGTACTCCTTAAAGCTCTCTTCAGGCTTTTACTTAGTATTCTCCAAGCCGCGGAGCGACAAGTCGATCTCAAAGTCGGTAATATACTGCTTTAAGAAGGCATCAGCCAACTCCCTCCAATCTTCTTTAACCTTCTTCTCAAGGTTATGATACCAAACCACATGTGCCCCTTCTAGTCACATCTCGAACATCTTCTGGACCTGGCCTTGAGATAGGCCAACTGAACTCATCACCGAGATATATTGTCACAAATGGACCCTCGGATCCCCATTCCCATTAAACTTTGTGATGTCAGGGATTTTAAACTGCACTGGCAACTGTTCCTCAAAGGTCATTGAATCATAATCCAGTAGATCCTCATGTTTCCCCCTCAGCTTACGGGTGACAGACTCCATCTGATCCCGGAGCCTTTGTATTTCAGCCTCAGTCACGGTTATCCTACCAGCGGCATAGTTAGCCAGATCATCATCAAATACTGGAGCATCATCATTCAATCCATTTGGAGGGCTCTCCCGCCTCACATTCTCAGATCCTTCTGCAGCGCGGGGCACAGCCATATTAGACATGGCGACAGTCAGAGCCTGCAAATGTTCAGTTATCTTGGCGAAATTTGCTTCCATCTGATCAATTTGGGATCCCTCGTTGACGGATTCACTCATATTCGCTGAAGGTCTTTTGACTAATCTCCCCTCTTCTCTAACCCAACGGGAATCTATGTTGCCTCTCTTTTAAGGCCACGTGTCAGTGTATTTGTTTGCGATGCATGTAATATATAAAATTATAAAAAAAAAAAGAAACTTTAAACTACTTGGCCCATTATCATTTTAAAGTATTCAGTCACACCATCGCGCGGTGCAAACTTGTCTCAGTTGAAAAGGCCCAACAGGTTTACACTTTGCGGTGATATGGATAAATGACTTCAAATGATAAGAGGCCCATTCACAAAATGCCCACCGGCATTTTAGAAGCTTTTGGCCCCAACTGTCAAAGGACACAAACTCGTCCAAGTTTAAATGGCCCAACAAGTTCTCATCATTTGACAAAAGGTACAACTGGATCCAAATGACGGCGGTCCAACACATTAATATAAAATAAATAACTTCTACTGGTTCTTTATGGCTAAGGTTCACGAGTGGGTTCACGGGGCGTGGACAAAGGCTCTCGCTGATGAAGGTTTGCCCATAACTAGGACTCCCCACTCAAGGGTTCAAGCGAACAAGTGAGCGCACCTTTTTTATACCTTACGGTACGTGCCAACGAGTTACTGTGTGTGACTAACTGTCGAATGGATTTCCGTTGTAGATTCTCCAGAGGGAGGGTGGAGCGAGGCTCTCTTAAGTACCCAAGCCTCTTAGGCTCTTATCGCTTGGTGACAGGAATAAACAACGAGTCCTCCAAACTAGTTTATCTTAACAAGCTACAGTTAATGATTATCTAAGTCCCTTCACAGCTTTTCCTCGAAAGGTAGTGAATGAAGAAACACCCAACCATCACCAAGCTTTAACAAAGCCTTTGATTAACCCCTCAACCCACTATAGAAATGATCAATTAAAGCACAAATTATACACATCACAAGACATGATTTCGGGGTCGATTCTTTATCCCCAGTGGAGTCACTAGACTGTAGGACACAGAACTTGGGTGACGCATGCTGTTCTAGGCTCGGGGCCTATTGGGAGTACGGAGTAGCTCGCGGGGGACTAAACCAGAGAATAATGGAGTCGCCACCCGGTGTGAACCGGGAAAATAGTTTAAGGCCGCACTTATCCCTCGCAAAGGAAGACCTCAAACCATTGGGTTCGGAATGGTCTCCTACTTATGCCACTTGTGATGATATGATTTGTTCAATAAACTAACCGAATCTAGGCAATAGATATATTCAAAGGTAACTTAGATCTAATATGCATTTATCAAAATAACTCATAATCTAAGTTTGCATGCTTAGAAAATAAGTCATTAAAAGGCAAACACGCAATATAACACAACGAGCATATTGAACCATCAAAACAAAATAAAAAATAAATATTTAAACATAAACATAAATTAAACGAAATATCATGCGTAAAAAAGAACATAATCATGCTTAGAAATTAAATAACAAAACCAAATTAAATCATGCTTAAAATAATAAATAAACGACCTATAAACTACAACATGCTCAAATACAAATTTGGATGAGACGAAATATGTGTATCTTAAGTGGTATGTGGCATTGTATCCCGAGTGCAGACCGTACTACCGTCTATTCGGAATCGGCTACGTAATTTACGTCCGGGTTTCCATCCGATATACCACAAAAGGGGACACATATCCCGCTCATCCAACAATCACATCATGCCTCAAACGACTCTCATGAAATAATATTTCAAAATAAATAAAATAAAACAAAAGAATATAAATAAAAAGGTGCCCTCAGGTCTAACCTCTTTTGTCGTCTCAAGAAAGGGCGTTACACGTCCGTTGGAATGGTGAATGATCCGCTACTTTTCCGATTTGTTAACTCAACATCTTTCCTCGTTGTTTTGATGTTCGGGCTGCTGTTTTTGGTCCGTTTCACTGCTGTTTCGCTGCTACGTTTTAGGTCACTGTTTTGGTTATTTAGGGGACTGTTTTGGGCGATTTGGAGGGCCAATGAGGTGCGATTTTGGGGGATTTTTTAAGGGGCTTTTGTGCAGTTTTTTTTAGTGCAGTTTTTAGGTGTTTTTTGGACTGTTTTATGGGTTAAAATCACAGGAAAAAAATGGGTAGAATAGGGAGGCAGAAACCGGCAGTTTGGTGGGTAGTGAAGGGCGTTTTAAGGTTCTGTTTTGGTGTGCAGTGGGGACAGTGTTAGGGCTGTTTTGTACGGATTAAGGACTGTGTTTGAGGCTTGTTTTGGCGTGAATTAGGGCTATGAAGGGTGGCTCAAGTTACAGGGGCTGTGTTTGGTGATGGGCGTGAATGGTGTAGGGTGGTTGAAGATGATTCACGGCAGTAGGTGGCTTAGGGCTTTGAAGATTGTGGCAATAGGAGAAAGTTAGGGAGTCTTGGGCGTCAATATGGTGTGTATGTGAGATATGTGTGCTAGGGTTGTGAAGGGTGGTGAAGGGTTCTTTTTATAGGCAAATGAGAGGAGGCTTTCCTTAATCGAATATGATAGAATCTCCTACTGAGGGTGACAATTATTCTAATTGGTGTCTTATAAGGAATAGATCTCCTAATTTAGGATGGTGATTTCTTTTTATTTGGTAAGGGATTTGATTTGATTTCTCTTAATTAGGAAGGTATTTTACTAGATTTAAGCATGTAATAAATGTGCATCTACCTAATTAAGGGAGTGATGGGCGTGAATATGAGTTATGGGCATGGGCTTTGGTCCTTTTGGTAGGCTTGGGTGTTTTGGTTTGGTTTATGGGTAAGTAAGTGGTTTACGGGGGGTTTTAGGCCTAAGATGTGCTTTGAAACGGAAGTCCAACAAGCAACCAAAGTCAAACAACTAGACAAAATCCAACAAAAATTCATTTTTCCAACTTTACCCTTCCAACGTCCGTTTCCCATGACTTTCACAACTAAAGAAGTAGTCTCTCCATACGAGACTCATCATCGGGGCTTATATACAAAAATGTAGTGCCTACACCGGGTATGGCACTCTGGGGGTGAGGCCCACATCTTTATCAGTATCAGTCTTACCGGGAATGGCATTCTGGGGTGAGGCCCACATTAGTTCAGCATCAGACTTGCCAGGTATGGCATTCCGGGGGCGAGGCCTACATTAGTTCAGCAACAGACTTACCGGGTATGGCATTCTGGGGGCGAGGCCCACATTAGTTTAGCATCCGTTTTACCAGGTATGGCACTCCGGGTAGGGAGACATTAGATCAGTTTTGCTAGGTACGGCACTTGGGTTTTTTAGACATCAGATCAGTTTATCAGGTACGGCACTCCGGGTATGGAGGTATCAGATCAGCTCTGCCAGGTACGGCACTCCGGGTATGGAGATATCAGATCAGTTCTGCCAGGTACGGTACTTCGGGTATGGAGACATCAGATCAGTTTCTCAGGTACGGCATCCAAACAACTGCGACACCGTAGGTACGGGGTTAGTATTCAAACAACTACGACACCCTAGGTACAAGGTTAGCATTCAAACAATTACGACACTCTAGGTACAAAGATGCAACTGCGACACCCTAGGTATGGGGTTAGCATTCAGACAAATGCGACACCCTAGGTACGGGGTTAACACGCCAGGTACGGCATTCAGACCACAGTGACACCCTAGGTACGGGGTTAGCACGCTAGGTACGACATGCGGACTATTGTGGACTACTGCGACACCCTAGGTACAGGGTTAGCATTCAGAAAACGACGGCACTCTAGGTTCAGAGACGCCACTGCGACACCCTAGGTACGAGGTTAGCACGCCAGGTACACTATTCGGACGTACGGGGTTAACACGCCAGGTACGGCATGTGGAATATTGTGGACCACAGTGACACCCTAGGTATGGGGTTAGCATGCCAGGTATGACATATGGACTATTGTAGACTACTGCGACAACCTAGGTACGGGGTTAGCATTCAGAAAACTACGGCACTCTAGGTTCGGAGACGCACACAGCGACACCTTAGGTACGGGGTTAGCACTCTAGGTACGACATGTGGACTATTGTGGACTATCGCGACACCCTAGGTACGGGGTTTAGCACGCCAGGTACGGTATATGGACTATTGTGGACTACCGCGACACCCTAGGTACGGGGTTTAGCATGCCCGGTATGCCATTTGGACTATTATGGACTACCGCAACACCCTAGGTACGGGGTTTAGCACGCTAGGTATGACATGTGGATTATGTGGACTACAGTGGATTATGTGGACTACCGTGGACTATCATGAAGTGTTTTGGAATACCGTGGACTACCGTGGATTATGTGGACTACCGAGGACTACCGTGGACTATCATGAAGTGTTGTGGAATACTGTGGACTATCGTGGATTATGTGGACTACCAAGGACTACCGTGGACTATCGTGAAGTGCTGTGGACTACCGTAGATTATCGTGGACTGCCGAGGACTATCATGGACTATCGTGAAGTGTTGTGGACTATCGTGGATTATGTTGACTACCGAGGACTACCGTGGACTATCGTCAAGAATTATGGACTACTGCGACACCCTAGGTACGGGGATTAGCACGCCAGGAATGGCACATTATCAAATTCAGTTCGAGAATGAACAAGCCGGGAATGGCACTCCGAGAATGGAGATATAGTCCGGGAATAGACACGACGAGAATGGCATGCCGGGAATGGCACTCCGAGAATGGAGATATAGTCCGGTAATGGACAAGTTTGGGAATGGACACGCGAAAGAATGGCATGCCAGGAATGGCACTCTGAGAATGGAGAACGGTTCGGGAATGGACCACATCACATCAACGGTTCGGGAATGGACCACATCACATCAACGGTTCAGGAATGGACCACATCACATCAAATGGTTCGGGAATAGACCACATCTAAACAATGGTTCGGGAATGGACCAGGGAACACAGCAGGCAGACCATGTGGCAGCTGGCGAGCTAGGTAAGTAAAAATGCATTACACGTACTTTGATAGGAATTGTCATTGTCACACACTACACAAGTCCCATCAAAGTGGGGGCGACTGTAGGCATTGTATTTTTACATATAAGGCCCGATGATGAGTCTCGTATGGAGACACTACCTCCTTAGTTATGAAAGTTACGGGAAACGGATGTTGGAAGGCTAAAGTTGGAAATTGGAATTTTTTGTTGGATTTAATCCCGTTGTTTAGCTTCGGTTGCTTGTCGGATCTCTGTTTCAAAGCTTATCCTCGGCCCATAAACCACTTACCTATCCATAAACCAAAACACCCAAGCCTACCGGAAGGACCAAAGCCTACGCTCTTAGTCAAATGCCGCCCACTCTCTCACCGCCTAGCCAATTCCACTCACCTTGGCGCCCCATTAGCAATTCACAAAAATCTGCCGCACGCACAAGTCCAAACCATCAACACCACCTGCCCCACAAGCCCCATTAGTAATTCAGACTTCACCCTCATGCCACTATTCCCCACTCACAAATATACACAAACCATCAACGCACCTGGCCGTTCACGCTAAATGACCCTTAAACTGCCTCCCTCTGCCGAATACAACAAGCCTTCAACTGCCCTCCAGAACAAGCCTTCAACACACCCAAAACCGCACATATTTAGTCCCCTAAACTATCCAGAAAACTGTCCAGATAACTGCCCAGTAAAACCCACAAAATTATCCCGCAAAACTGTCCCCGAATTAACCACAACAACACCCACTGACCAACCGTATAAACATCTTCGAACCAACCCAGTTTAACACCCCTCACTGCCCAGTTCAACGTCCCTCACTGCCCAGTTTGCCGCATATTTAACCCCTAAAAAACTGTACGAAATAGTCCCCAAAAATTGCACAAAATAGTCCCTAAACAGCCCCTCAAACCCGTAAAAACTACACCGCAAGACTGCAGTAAAAAACCCCGTAAAACAGCCCCATTTTACCGTAAACCAGTAAGCCAAATATCGCGACCAGAAACCCCATGAAACGGAGTGAAAACAGCAGTCCAAACAGTGAAACAGCGAGGAAAAATGTTGGATTACTGTACCAGAAAAGTTGCAGAGCATCAACCCTTCCGACGGCCGTGTAACGCACTTTCGAGAGACTACAGAAGAGGTTAGATCTGAGGGCACCCTTTTATTTATTATCTTTCATTTGTTTTTTATTTATTTTAATATATTATCGCATGAGAGTCGTTTATTGAGGCATGATGTGAATTCCGGATGAACGGAATGCGTGTTTTCTTTTGTCGTATATCGAATAGAAACCCAGATGGAAATTCCATAGCCAAAACAGAACCGATCTTAGAGCTAGGATATCCATAAAGCTTGGAGCTTCATCATCTTCATCAACAAAGCTTCTCTTGGCCGAATCTTGGAGCATCTTGGAAGGAAAATTTTGTTAAGCATCACATCCAAAGCCAATCTTTGTAAGTATGATTCCACCATACTTCTTGTTATATTCATTCTATTTCATGGCTTAAAATGATCTTGGGACATCAATAGAAACCAACAAGGTATCAGAGCCTTGTTTAAGCATGAAAAATTTTAGGGTAAAATTTGGGTAAATTGATTGAAGCATGATTTGATGAAATTGTTTGATTAAGTATGCTTGTATGTTGATAACATGGTGTTATACATGATCAATTTTGTGAAAATAAATTGGATGGATTTTTCCCCAAAAATGAGGTTTGGCCGAATGTAGATTACCCTTGGAAGTCTTGGTATTTTTTGTTATGATGATCATTGGATGACTTGAAACGAATGGAAAATGTCGATTTAAAATTCAATCGGATTGAAAAACGAAATCAGACAAAAACCCTTAACATAGCTGAGAGCTTCCTTGCAAGTAATGAGATGATTTTTTGAATCAAATATGTTGGACATGTGTTGATGATGAAAAGTATGATTAATGGTTAGATTAATGTTTTGGAAATTTTGATTTAAAAGATTAATCATGACTTTACACTTTAGTTAATTGAATTTTAAAATTTGGAATATTAAAATTTGATTAATGGGCTTGATTTTGAATTGGGCTTGATATTGTTGTATTTGGGCATAATGGGCTGGTTGGGCCAAGTTGGTTTAGGCCAAATGGAATGGATCCAAATTGGGCCTAAATCATTCAATTAAGTCCAAATATAATAAATGGGCTTTAAAGTTTAATTGGACCTTATGGGTTAAAATTGATTTTTTTGGCATATGAGGGTGATTCCTCAATTGGGCTTGGTAATTGGGTTTGACCCATATTGACCAAAACCCATGCCTTATAAAATCAATTGAAGGCCCATCGGACTTTAATTAAATAAACATTGGATGTTAGTTGGGCTTTGAGACCCGATAGGATTAGATTTGGAATCTAAGTCATTAAAGCGCATTAAAAAGTGTAAATATTTAATTTGGAATTAAATTGAATTAGTATTGAATACAGATTAAATTAGATTTAACGAGTAGTTCGATATAATTCAAGGATTCGTACTTTAAGTACTTATTCTCAAACGAGTTGGACTCGCACAAAATCAAATCATTGTTTGAACATTGGATGATCACTTATATTCAAAGATAATTAATTTTGATTAGTTTGATTGAATAACATGCTTAATGAATATATGGATGTGATGAATGAATAGCGTATATCGGATGGATATTAGAAGGGAAAGTGGCAATTTTAGAAATTATTGTAAATTTGGAATTTATAAATTGGACCTGCGTGTCCAGCCTTCTCTCTTATTGATTCTTTGTATTCTCTTCTCACCTAATTCCCCTCAATATTAATGAGGTTTCTATTATTGTATTATGTAATTGGGTAGAACTAGAATAGTGCTAGCCGGGGAGAGGAAATGGAGTGATTTGTTCTAGGAACAATCTGTTTAAATATTCATCCACATATCGTCATTAATTTACTTTTCATGCCTTACGATGTTTTAAAAGCATGCTTAAGGGTGTATGATGAGACCTTAACAAAGATAATAAATTGGTTGCCAATTTACACAAAACCCTCAAATCATATTAAGCGTTTTTCCTTCCGTTGAGTGATTCTTACTCAAGATCCAAAGTTGGCATTGGCTTGTTGGCCAAAGTCAAGGCCTTGTCAATTGCAGGTGTGTTTGAATCATGAGAGTTTTGTTCCATATCGGTGTCTTGTCCAAGTCGTGATTTGTTGGCCAAAGTCAAGATCACTTCTTGTCCATCGACATTGAGTATGAAACTTTCCATGTCAATGGGTTCCGCTTAACTGGAATCATTAAGCTTGTTGTGCCAAAGCCAAGGCTTAGTTGATTCAGAGGAAAAATGTTAGGGAAATGTATTGGATACATTGGCATATGTATTGTATATATGTTTCGGACTTGGATGTCCACCTACCGGATCTAGGAATTGGAAGAGATCCAATTGATCTTCGAGATCTACCTAGTTAAATTTCATACAGCTTGTTGGCCAAAGTCAAAGTTGTGTGTTATTTAACGGGATCCTAGCCCACTAGGAAACTGGGTTTCCCGAGTACTCGACAGAGGGTTGGGAGACTCTCGTCGAAAAATAGTGGGAGGCTAGTATTGAATTTGCAATTTCATTCAGATACTTAGCTTTACGCGCTTTCAAAATTATTTCATCAAAATTATTTTATTAATTAGACTAATATAATGTTATTTTTCGTGTAACAGTTAGTCTGTACCAAATATCGTTGACTAGATAGTTGGACTATCGTAGTCAAGATGACTGGAAAGGGAAATGTCCGAGACATTATCATGGGCGAGAATGTGTTTAAGGGCACGAACTTTGCCGATTGGGAAATGAATCTAAGGATAGTCCTTGGAGCCGAGAGGCTGTTATACACAATACAGACACCTCTTGGGCCTAAACCCACACCTGATCAGACACTTGAGCTGGAGCTTTGGAAGACTCATAGCGATGATTGTGTTACTGCTCAGTCTATTATGCTTGCTTCCATGACTCAGCATTTTTGTCGACAAAACAGGGACTTGGATCCTTATAACATGTTGGCGAGGTTGCACGATCTTCACCGATCTAACGAAAGGTCGCAGAGATATGATTTAGTAAATTAGCTTTTCCGTTCACGTATTTCGGAAGGCATGTCTGTTGAGTCCCATGTGGCACAGATGATTCCTGACATAGATGAGCTAGCTGAGATGGGGATAGTCTTTGAAGCTGAGATTACCATAGATATGATCTTGTAATCTCTCCCCGGCACCTGGAGACAATTCATCATAAACTATAATTTGAAGAACACAGATGATACTCTTGGAGAGTTATTTTCTACTCTCAAGAAAGCTGAGAATGAGCTTCTCAAGGGCAACAAGCACGAGGCGTACTTTGCTTCGACATCTCAGACACTGAGGGCTGGGCCCAAGGCAACTGGAGGTGTGAAGAAGAATAAGCATAAAAGAAAGGGTAAGGCCAAATCGTCAAAGGCTCCCGGAAAGCCTAAGGACAAATCTCAGGATGTTTGCCTCCAGTTTGGCAAGCAGGGTCACTGGAAGCATGACTGCCGCGAGTACAAGGCGGTCCAGAATGAGATAAAGGCGAGCAAGGCACCGGCCTCAGGTATGTTTATTATTGAAATAAACATGACTACTTCTAGTTTTAAAAATTGGATTTTTGATTCTGGTTGTGGTACTCATATATGTACTGATGTGCATGATCTACAGATTATCAGGAGACTGGCTTCAGGGGAGATTGATATGCGTGTTGGAAACGGGACACCTGTTGCTGTTTTGGCCGTGGGCACTTTTGTTTTGGAACGGCCCCGGGGCATGTACTTGAACTAAATGACTGTTAGTATGTACCTAGTTTGACTAAGAATATCATATCTGTATATATGTTAACCCAATGTGGGTATACTTTTGTATTTCGGAACACTGGGTGTTACTTATATAAAAATGATGTAGAAATTTTTACTGCTGTTGCAAATAATGGTCTTTATATTTTGAATATAAATCTATCTCCACCATATAATATAACAAACAAAAGGCTCAAAATGAGTAATAAAGATGAAACTTATATGTGGCACTGTCGTCTGGGACACATAAACAAGACTCGCATATCCACACTTTTCGAAGAGGGTACTTGGACGGATTCGATCCAAATTCATATGCCGTCTGCGAATCTTGCTTATTAGGCAAAATGCTTAAATCACCTTTTAGCGGTAAGGGTGAACGCGCCACCGAACTATTAGCCCTCATTCATAGTGACGTTTATAGGCCCATGTCTAGCCAAGCTAGAGGTGGATATGAATACTTAGTAACTTTTACGGATGATGCATCGCGTTATGGTTATGTGTATCTCATGAGACACAAGTCGTGAACTTTTGAGAAATTCAAAGAGTTTCGACACGAAGTTGAAAAACAGACCGGCAAAAGATTAAGACATTACGGTCGGACCGTGGTGGCGAATACTTGAGTAATGAGTTTCTAGATTACCTAAAAGAATATGGTATTCTTTCACAGTGGACTCCTCCTCGAACACCGTAATTAAATGGTGTGTCCGAACGGAGAAACCGTACTTTGTTGGACATGGTAAGGTCTATGATGAGTCACACTGAGCTACCTATTTCCTTTTGGGGATATGCATTAAATAGTGTAATTCTTATTTTGAATAACGTTCCATCAAAGTCTGTACAACAGACTCCGTATGAGATATGGACAGGAAAAAAACGGGTTTCTCATTCCTGAAGATTTGGGGATGCTGGGCATACGTCAAACGTTTGGAAGGTACTAAACTTAAACCCAAATCGGATAAATGTCTATTCGTAGGATATCCTAGGGAAACCAATGGATAATACTTCTATCACTCACGAGAGAACAAAATATTTGTTGCTCTACATGCGGTTTTCCTTGAGAAGGAATTCCTAAATGTAGTGGTTAGTGGGAGAAAAGTAGAACTCGATGAAAATCGGAGTAATACTAATCCTGGCAAAGAATCCTCAACGGAACAAGAACAGTCCATCCGGGATGAGACTGTACCACAATCTTCTATTACATAAGGACCGCATAGGTCATAGAGAGTCAGGAAACAACCTGAGAGGTATGGGTTCTGATCTCACCTCATGTAGATATTAATCTCATTAAGGATAATGAACCGGCTATGAGGAAGCGATACAAGATATCGATTCCACTTCATGGCAAGAAGCCATGAAATTCCATGTACACCAACCAAGTTTGGACACTGATTGATGCACCAGAAGGCGTAAAGCCTATTGGATGCAAATGGGACTTCAAGAAGAAGACCGACATGGATGGCAACGTACAAATGTACAAAGCTAGGCTTGTAGCGAAGGGGTATCGTCAACGACATGGTGTCGATTACGACGAAACTTTCACCCGTTGTCATGATTAAATCCATTCGGATATGCTTGCTATTGCTGCATATTTCGATTATGAGATATGGCAGATGGACGTTAAACCGCTTTCCTTAACGGAAACCTTTTGGAGGATGTTTATATGCAACAGCCTGACGGTTTTATCGTGCCTAGACTTGCAAACAAGGTTTGTAAGTTAAATTGGTCCATCTATGGACTGAAACAAGCATCGCGGTCATGGAACCAATGTTCTGATGAGATCATAAAAGAATATGATTTCATTCAAAACGAAGATGATCTTTGTGTATATAAGAATGTTAGTGGGAGAGCATTGACTTTATTGTCCTTTATGTTGATGATGTATTGCTAATAGGCAATGACATTCCCATGCTAACGTCGGTGAAAGCTTGGCTTTCATTGAAATTCTCCATGAAAGATCTAGGAGAAGCAGCCTTTATTCTGGGAATAAAGATCTACCGGGATAGATCTAGAAAGCTGCTTGGACTCTCCCAGAGTACGTACATTGACAGAGTGTTGAAGAGATTCAACATAGATCAGTCCAAGAGAGGACTGTTGCCAGTGTCACATGGCATCTATCTATCTAAGGACATGTGTCCTAAAACTCAAGATGAGAGAGACAACATGAGTCAGATACCGTTCACCTCGGCAGTCGGATCGATCATGTATGCCATGATATGTACTCGACCTGATGTCTCCTATGCTTTGAGCATGTGTAGTCACTATCAGGCCGATCCAGGTGAAGGTCACTGGATGGCGGTTAAGAATATCCTAAAGTATCTTAGACGAACTAAGGATGCTTTCTTAATCTATGGAGATGGAGAACTTGAGGTACCTAGGTATACCGATGTAAGTTTCCAAACCGACAAAGACGACTGTAAGTCACAATTAGGGTACATTTTTTTTTGAATAACGGAGAAGTGAGCTGGAAATCTTCCAAGCAAGAGACTGTTACCGATTCAACAACTGAAGCGAAGTACATTGCTGCAGCTGAAGCAGCAAAGGAAGCAGTTTGGATCTGAAAATTCCTAATTGGATTATGAGTAGTTTCGTTAGCAGCTGAGCCTGTTCCATTGTATTGTGACAATAACGGGGCTATAGCATAGGCTAAGGAACCTCGGTCTCATCAACGATCCAAGTATGTTCTTCGACGTTTCCATCTGATACGTGAGATCATACATCGTGGCGATGTGAAGGTCGAGAAGGTCGCATCAGATGACAACATGGCAGATCCGCTGACGAAAGCGATTCCTCAGCAAAAGTTTGAGCGACATGTACATAGTTCAGGTATTAGATGCTTGAGTGACTGACTATAGGCCAAGTGGGAGATTGTTGGACAGTTATGACCCATAGCGTCACTGTTTGTAAAAGATATTGTGTTTTTGTACAAAATTAACTATGTTATAATGAAATTGCCTTTTACCGTTTTATGATTCATTTACTTTGATATATATAAATGGTAAAAGTCCATATGATTAGTTCCGGATTGAGATGATATGAGACAGTATCAATCCATAAAGGTTTAATCATTAAATATCCCTAGTCGTAGTATTATCTAGACTAGACATCGATAATGCGAAATAGACCAGTATTGCAATTGTGCGCATTGTGAGGGCATAACGGCATAGTTCTCATATTTTTAAGTATAGGATACTTATGCAAGTGCGATAGGAGGTTGTCTTTTACCGATGGTATGGAAAACAGCTTCGCTCTAGATAGACCCGCAGAATCCCATTGGTAGTATGTATATGTGTCTATGGGAGTCCGCTTCAGGGTAGATGTATTTGGTCTTAACCTGAGACTTGCATCGCTAGTACTTACGACAATCGGTAACTTTGGTTTTGGTCGTCCAGGGCTTTAAAAGGTTCTGTGTACGCCTCTGCTGGTTTTATTGGGAATCGTAGTGTATTGGATGTGATGTCAAGACGGAAGTATCACTTCAGACATATGGAGATGATGGTCACGCAGGGATTCAGAACTGGTTCTCTATAGTGTAACAACCATCGGGATAATATGACAAGGTCATGATTATCCGATTCAAAGAGACTAGTTGCTTGATATCCGATATGTGTTTCGTACGGGGCAGACACTATTCCAGCCTGAGACCTTGCACGTGACATCCGATACTGGATCGCAATAAGAAATACTACGGTATACTACGCCCGATAAAGATCTTATATTCCATTAAGAATATTTCTGGAGAATTGGGTAGGCATGGCGCTTTGCTAGAAGCCAACCTTGTCTTGTAAATTGGTAAAAATGTAGTACGAGGTACGTACGTGTTCGGATGGTCTGACGACTGTATTTACTGCCAACATATCCGGAGATCTCTTGGGCCGCTTCTCGAAGATTCACCAATGACGTTTGATTCAAACTTATTAATCTGGAATTAATTACGGAGAAACTTTATTTTGGATAAAGTACTATTGAAGAGAGAGAAAGATTAATTTGGAATTAATCGATAAAATAATATATTCGATATATTAAACGAAATTAGATTTCGACGTGGAATTAAAATCGAATTTTAATTCGGGCAAACGAGTTAATTTAGAATTAATTCGTTAGCGATGTGAATAGTAATTTCGCTAGGCATAATTATTTAATAACGTCGCGACAAAAATTCGTTAATTCGGAATTAGCGAAACCGAGCCTGGAAGTGTTTGCGGGCGCACTCGTATTTCAAATCGAGTGGGGCCCACAAGTCACATCGGGAGTCACATCACTTGTCACTTTTGTGATGGATATCAAATCACCTTTTTGGTCAGTGATATGCTTCACTATTCATGATGTGGGTGGTTTTGGGCATTTAATGAGTTTTTGGAGCCAAAATTTTGGCTTTTGACTTTAGTAAAACATATACAAACTTGGGTAATTATTTTAATTGATTATTATTGTTTTAGAAACAATATACAAAACTATCTATCTCTCCTTTTGCTTGTCATTGCCCTGAGCTCATTCAAGGTTAAGGAAAATTGAATTTTCTTTAATCTTTTGCTAGCACATTCAAAGGATCAAACAAGGTGATAAGGAACCGCTTTTAGAGCTTGGATATCCATAAAGCTTGGAGCTTCATCATCTTCATCAACAAAGCTTCTCTTGGCCGAATCTTGGAGCATATTGGAAGGAAAATTTTGTTGAGCATCACATCCAAAGCCGATCTTTGTAAGTATGATTCTGCCATACTTCTTGTTATATTCATTTTATTCCATGGCTTAAAATGATCTTGGGACATCAATAGAAACCAACAAGAATACTATAATCTTTCAAGTATCTTAGAAGCTTATTGCTTAAGTATTTTCATCATGGTCAAACCATGATGTTTTAATACTTTAGCCGATCAGTTCGTCTATTTCGTGTCGAAACTCTAAAAATTTCCGATTTGTGTTTCAAAAGAAACACATAACCATAACGAGATGCCGTATCCATAAAGGTCATGAAACATCCATATCCACCTCTAGCCCAACTAGATATGGCCCACTTACGTCACTATGAACGAGGGCTAACAGATCGATGGCACTTACACTATTACCAAGTAAAATGTATTTTAGGCACTTTGCCCAATAAACTAAATTTGTAGACATTATTTGAATAGGATCAAATTCGTCCTAGTATCAACTCTTCGAAAGTGTGGATATACGAGTCTTGTTTAATGTGTCCCAGACAACACTGCCACAAATAAGTCTTAACTGATCAAATCAGTTCGAGCTACTTGTTTGTCATGTTATATGTTTGAGATTTATTTATATTCAAAATATAAATACTGTTATTTACATCCAATGTGTTTATCTCAATATCATCTTTATATAATAAAACACTTTAGTGTTCTAGAATATAAAGGTATACTCGCAACGAGTTATACTCGATATAGAGATAATATTTCTAGTCAAAGTAGTTACATTTTAATAGTTTCCTAATTTAAGTACATACCCGAAGGGTAGTTCCTGAACTTAGGTATCTACGGTTAAAACAACAACTCTCGTCCTGTTTCCTATTCACAGATTAACCTCATCTGAAATCAGTATCCTGCTCATAGCAGATTATGCACATCAGTACATATATTTATTTACCACTATTTAGTAGCTAAAATCCAATTTTAATACTAGTAGCGAACATTTTATGACATATATTTTTGAAGTCAGAGCCTTGCCCGTCTTCAATTCCTTCATGTCTGCCTTGTCCATACGGCAATCACGCTTCAATGACCCCGTTTGCCACATCTTAGACAGACATATTGGGATAAGTCATTTATTTTTCTAGAAAATTATAATGATTTTGACTTTGCCCTTTTCCACATTCTGGAAGCCTTTGGCCAAGCCTAGGGTTTCTAGAATATCGAAGTAAGGTGTGCTTTGTGCTTCTTGTCTTTTTGCAAACTTTGGCTTTGTCTCATTGAGAATAGCCATTAAACTCTCCAAGAGTTATCTATTGCAATTTAATACTTCTAAGATCTAAGAATAGATCTATGAAGATCCTTCAATTTCATTATCATACTTTAAGGATCTAATCCTTAGTTCCGATTAAGAAATTAATGAGTCTTACGGAAGCGAAAGGTAAAAAAGATTAAGCACTAAAGTTATCATTACATGAATCTTCCAAAGATCATGCTATACTATTTGCTTAACTCTGGGCTTAGGCCTAATATGCTATTTTATCAAATAAAGTAACTTATTAGTTTTCGGGACTATCCTGAAATTTATTCCCAATCTGAAAAATAAAGTCATTTAAACACATTTCCGTAGGATTATGTTTTAAATAATAATCTTTCAATTTTATCTTGATTCTAATAGTCCAACTATTTAATCAATGATTTCAGGTACTTTTAAATAAAATGATTACTATAGTCCAACTACATAATCAACTATACTTTTATTTGGTTAAATTCAATTATATTGATTACTATAATCCAATTATAAAATCAACTATTAATTGAAATAGATTGAATACAGTCCAACTGTTTAATTAAAACAACATTAAATATTAGTCCAAATAATCTTTAATTTATTTGATGAAAAATTTGATATGATCGCGTATAGCAAGTAACTAAACGAATATTGCAAATCTAATACTTACCTCCCATTATTTTTCAGCGAGCCTCTAACCCTCTGTTGAGTACTCGGGAAACCTTGTTTCCTAGTGGGCTAGGATCCCGTTAAATAACACAACAATCTTGACTTTGGCCAACAAATTGTATGATAGTTAACTAGGTAGATCTCTAAGATCAATTGGATCCAATCCAATTCCTAGATCCAGTAGGTGAACATCTAAGTCCGAAACATATATCTTATTATATGCCAATATATCCAATATATTCCTAACCTTTTTCCTCTGAATCAATTAAGCCTTGGCTTTGGCACAACAAACTTAATGATCCCAGTTAAGCGGAACCCATTGGCCATGGAAAGCTTAGTAATCAATGTCGATGGACAAGAAGTGATCTTGACTTTGGCCAACAAATCACGACTTGGAACACCAATATGTAACAAAGCCTTCGTGATTCAAAAACACATACGCGGCGGACAAAGGTCTTGACTTTGGCCAACAAACCAATGTCATTCTTAGATCTGAGTAAGAATCACTCGATGGAAGGAAAAACGCTTAATATTTTATGAGGGTTTTGCGCGTGCAAATTGGCAACCAATTATTCTCTTGTTAGGTCACATCATCATACACCATTAAACATGCATTCTAAACACATAATAAGGTGCGTAAATAAAATAATAATGATATGCGGATGATACTCAAACACATTGATCCTAGATCAAATCTCTCCATTTCCTCTCTCCCGCTAGCACAAGTATTTACTTCTACCCATTACACTACACTTCTAAATAAACCTCATTACATTGAGGGGAATAGGTAAGAAGAGAAATACAATGAGAAATGAGGTAATAGGCTGGACACACAGGTCTAATTTAATAAATTCCAAATTTATTACAACAATTTCTAAAATTACCCCACCCATCTAATATCCATCCGATATACATTATTCATGTATCGCAACCATGTATTTACACAAGCATGCTATCAATAAATCTAATCAAATTAATTAATCTGATAATTAATGACCATCCAATGTTCAAACAACGATTTGATTTTGCGCGAGTCAAACTCGTTTTGCGAATAAGTACTCAAAGTACGAATTCTTTAATTAAATTAAACTACAACATTAAATCCAATTTAACTTGTATTCAATACTAATCCACTATTCAATTCCAAATCAAATATTACACTTTATTACGAACCTTTACGACTTAAATTCCAAATTTAATCGTTACGGGTCTCAAAGCCGATTAACGTCCAACGTTAATTTAATTAAAGTCCAATGGGCTTTCAATTAATTTCTTAAGGCATGGACTTTTTGTCAACATGGGTCAAACCCAAAGACTAAAGCCCATTTAAAGGAATCACCTTTATATGCCTAGAAACCAATTTAAGCCCATTAGGCCCAATTAAAGTTAAAGGTCCATTAGTCGCATTTGGGCTTTATGGAAGTGGTTTTTGGCCTAATTGGATCCAACCAATTTAGCCTAAACCCATCTTGGTACTACCAAGCCCATTAAAGCCCAATAACAACTTTAATGCCCAATTTCCAAAATTAGCCCAATTAATTAAATCAAAAAATTCCAATTTCATAATCTAATTAAACTAAAGTGTATACATAATTAATCACATAAATCAACATTTCCAAATCATCAATTTATACAACTAATCATGCTCATAAACATTAAAACATGTCCAACACATTTTAATAAAATCAAAACCAATTCAAGCTTTTAAAGTCTTGGCAATTTAGGGTTTTTAATGTTCGATTCGGTTTCAATCAAATTAAATCCACAATCAACATTTCCCCAATCGTTTCAAGTCATCTAATGATCAACGAAACAAAAAATTCCAAGACAAAATAGGGCTTCATCCATTCGGCCAAGCTAAGGATTTTGGGGGAAAATGTTCCAAATCATTTTTCATGAAATTGATCCAATCAATCTTCAATTAAACAAGATTTAAGCATACTTAATCAAAAAATTCAACCAAATCATGTTCAAAATCAATTTACCCAATTTTAAGCCCTAAATCAAGTTTCATGCTTTTACTCGCTCTGATACCACTGTTGGAGTTACTACGGTCCCGAGGATCGATTATCAAGCATAAAACAAGTATGAATACATCGAGGAAGTTGTTGAATACTTACAACGATTGGTTGAGTGATGCAGTGGACAATAAAAGTTAATTTTCTGCATCCTCCAAGTCACAGCAGTCCACTGTTTTTCTTCCTCAAGATTCGGCCATGTGAGGTCCTCCAAGCTCCAAGCTTTGGTTGATGGTGATTCCTAGCACATGGGTGGGTTTCCCTGTCACCTACGGACGACTCCGGATATGTGCTAGCACCTTGATTTTGCAACAAAATCACTCATTTTCCTTCTACATGCTCGGCAGTGAGCTGGAAACAAGAAGAAGAAAATAGCCCCTTTATGGGCGTCAATGAGAGAAGAGAGGAAGAGAGAAGTGTGTGAGAGATGTGTTGGTTGGTTAGGAAAAAGTGTATCATATATACTTAATCAATTTCCAAATTAATTTAGCAATATATTTGCTTTCCAAAAGTCAAATAATAAAGCCAACCACCACCTTCATCATCATCTATCACTATTCACATCAATCAAGTTGTCAAGTCACATCACTCAAAGTGACAAGTGATTTGATGATTGATTTGAATTGCGTGCCGCACTCGAATTCGAAATGCGAATGACCTGGGAAACAATCCCGGGCTCGGGTTCGTTAATTCTGAATTAACGAATTTTCCGTTGCGTCGTAATTAAGTCTAATTTAATTAAATAATCATGCCTAGCATAATTACTATTTACATCGCTAATAAATTAATTCCAAATTAATTTGTTTGCCCGAATTAAAATCTGATTTTAATTCTGCGTCGAAATCCAATTTTGTTTAATATATCGAATATCTTAATTTATCGATTAATTCCAAATTAATCGTTCTCTCTCTTTAAATGATATTTTATCCTAGATAAAATATCTCCGTAATTAATCTGAGATTAATTTTCTCTTTCATCAAATTAATCCCAGATTAATTAAAGTGCGAGTCATACATCATCGGGAATCTTCGGGAAGCTACCCATGATATCCCCGGATATGTTAGCAGTAAATTCGATTATCGGACTATCCAAATACGTACGTACATAGTACTACATTTTTACCGATTTACAAGACGAGGTTGGCTTCTAGCAAAACGCCATGCCTACCCAATTCTCCAGAAACATGCTCACAGGAATAAGTGATTTATATCAGGCGTAGTATACGTGGTATCGTGTATGTCGATCCAGTATCGGATGTCACGTGCTAGGCCTAGGGCTGGAATTATGTCTGCGCCGTACGAAGCACATGTCAGATGTCTGGTAACTAGTATCTATAATCGGATATACATGACCTAATCATAATATCTCGATAACTGCAGTACTTAAGAGTACTAGTACCGTATCCTACGTGACATCATCTCCAATATGACTAGAGTGATACTTCTGTCTTGACATCACACCCAATACACTACGATTCACAATATACCCAGCAGAGGCGTACACAGAACCTGTTAAGCCTTGGACGATCAAAACCAAAGCATATTGATTGTCGCAGTATTAGCGGTGCAAGTCTCAGGTTAAGACCAAATACACCTACCCTGATTTCGGACTTCGATGAATGCGTAAAAACCTAGAATTACACTTGTGCGATTTGTGAGGGCACAATAGCATAATTCTCATATATTTGGGTATAGGATACTCATGCAAGTGTAATAGGAGGTTGTGTTTTATAGATGGTACGAGAAACAGCTTCGTTCTGGATAGACCCCCTCGAAATTCCATGGGTAGGTGTATTTAGTCTTAACCTGAGACTTGCACCGCTAATACTTACGATAATCAATATACTTTGGTTACGGTCGTCCAGGGCCTTAACAGGTTCTGTGTACGCCTATGCTGGGTATATTGAGAATCGTGTGTGTTGGGTGTGATATCAAGATGGAAGTATCACTCCAATCATAGTGGAGATGATGTCACGTATGATACGGTACTCGTGCTCTTAAGTATTACAGTCATCGGGATATTATGACTAGGTCATGTATATCCGATATAGAGACTAGTTACAAGACATCCGACATGTGCTTCGTACGGGGCAGACACAGCTCCAGCCCCAGACCTAGCACGTGACAATCCGATACTAGATCGAAATACGCAATACTACGTATACTACGCCTGATACAGATCCTTTATTCCTCTAAGGATATTTCTGGAGAATTGGGTAGGCATGGTGCTTTGCTAGAGGCGAACCTGTCTTGTAAATCGGTAAAACGTGTTCGGATAGTCCGACGACCGTATTTATTGCCAATATATCCGGGGATCTCTTGGGTCACTTCCCAAACATTCACCGATGACGTATGACTCGCACTTTAATTAATCTGGGATTAATTCGAAGAGGGAGAAAATTAATCTATGATTAATTGCGGAGATATTTTATCTTGGATAAAATATCAATTAAAGAGAGATAACGAATAATTTGATGAATTAATCGATAAATTAATATATTCGATATATTAAACGAAATTGGATTTCGACGCGGAATTAAAATTAGATTTTAATTCGGGCGAACGAATTAATTTAGAATTAATTCGTTGGCGACGTGAATAGTAATTATGTTTGGCATGATTATTTAATTTAATTTAATTTAATTACGACGCAACGGAAAAATAGTTAATTTGGAATTAACGAACCCGAGCTCGAGATTATTTGCGAGCACATTCATATTTCGAATTCGAGTGCGGCATGCAAGTCAAATCAAGCGTCAAATTATTAGTCGCATCAAGCGTCAATTTGCTAGTCGTTTCAAGCGTCAAATCACTTATCACTTTGAGTGATGTGACTTGACAACTTGAATGATGTGACTTGACCACTTGATGGATGTGACTTGATGGATGATTGGCTTTAATTGTTTGAATTTTTGAAAGCCAAATTCACATGAAATAAATTTGAAATTCATAAAAGTGTATTAGATACACTTTAGCCATCAACCAAATTCATCTCTCTCTCACTTCATCCTCTCTTCCTCATGCCCACAAGGGGCTT
Source organism: Zanthoxylum bungeanum (assembly GCA_019454045.1). NCBI lineage: Eukaryota > Viridiplantae > Streptophyta > Magnoliopsida > Sapindales > Rutaceae > Zanthoxylum > Zanthoxylum bungeanum. Next base: position 51,302 of record SKCR01025247.1, read on the forward strand.
TTCTTCTTCTGTTTTTTATTCAAAAACTGTGACCAGTAAAGGGAGAAATAGAGTGATTTTGTTGCAAAATCAGGAGTGCTAGCACACTACAGAGTCATACGAAGGTGATAGGGAAGTCTACCCCAATGAGCCGGGAATCGTTTGACAAAGCTTGGAGCTCAAAACTTGGAGTCAAAAAACTGAAATCATGGAGGACAGTGGACTACACTACCGTGAGCTTCATGGAGGGCAAAAATAATTTTTGTTCATCAAAGTGTCGCTCAACCGATCGATGTGAGTATTCCGCAACATCGTTGATATGTATTCGCACTTATTTCATGTTTGTTTAATGATCTTGGGACCTTAGCAAACACCAACAATGGTATCAGAGCAAGGTTGAGCATGAAATGTTTAGGGCTTAAAATTTGGGTAAAATTGATTTTGAGCATATATAATGAAATTGGATGAATTAGTATGCTTAAATTTGTTTTAATTGATGATTGACTGGATTAATTTAATGAAATTATATTTGAAACAAATTTCCCCAAATTTCTTGTGTTGGCCGAATACATGAGTGCCCTAAGTTCTTGGTAATTTGTTTTGTTTATCATTGGATGATTTGAAACGATTGAGGATGTTGATTTAATGTCGATTGTGGAATTAATTGGATTGAAACCGAATCGGACATAAAATTACATTCCAACAGCCGAGAGTTGATAAGCATGTTTGGGTTTGATTTTAATTAAATTGTGTTGGACATGATTTAATATGAATGAGCATGATAATTGTACAAATTGGTATTTTGGAAATATTGATTTGGATGATTAATTGTGTCATACACTTTGATGTAATTAAATTGGAAATTGGATTTTTTGGAATTTAATTATTTGGGCCTTAAATTGGATTTGGGTTGTTGTGTTGTAATTGGGCTTATTGGACTTAGTTGTACCAAGTTAGGTTTAGGCCAAGTGGATTGGATCCAATTGGGCCCAAAACCGCTTCCATAAAGCCCAAATGCGGACTTAATGGACCTTTAAAGTTTAATTGGGCCTAATTGGGCCTAAATTGATTTCTAGGCTTATGGGGTAACTCCCGGATTGGATTTTGGTTATTGGTTTGACCCGAGTTGACCAAAAGTCCACGCCTAAGAAATTAATTATAAGCCCATTGGACTTTAATTGAATTGACATTGGACGTTAATCGGCCTTGAGACGCGTAACGATTAAATTTGAATTTAAGTCGTATAGGTTCGTTGATAACGTGTAGTATTTAATTGGAATAAATAGCGAATTAGTATTAAATACAAATTAAATTGGATTTAATTATGTAGTTTAATTTAATTCGAGAATTCGTACTTTGAGTACTTATTCGCAAAACAAGTTTGACTCGAGCAAAATCAAATCGTTGTTTGAACATTGGATGGTCATTAATTATCAGATTAATTAATTTGATTAGATTGATTGATAACATGCTTGTGTGAATACATGGTTACGATACATGAATAATGTATATCGGATGGATATTAGATGGGTGGGGCAATTTTAGAAATTGTTGTAATAAATTTGGAATTTATTAAATTGGACCTGCGTGTCCAGCCTTATCACCTCCTTATTCTTTGTATTCTCTTCTCACATATTCCCCTCAATGTAAATGAGGTTTCTTTAGAAGTGTAGTGTAATGGGTAGAAGCAAATACATGTGCTAGCGGGAGAGAGAAAGGGAGAGATTTGATATAGGATCAATGTGTAAAGTATCCATCCGCATATCATTATTATTTTTCATATGCGCTTTATTATGTGTTTAGAATGGATGTTTAAGGGTGTATGATGATGAGACCTTAACAAATATAATAAATTGGTTGTCAATTTGCACGCGAAAAACCCTCGTAAAATATTAAACGTCTTTCCTTCCATTGAGTGATTCTCACTCAAGATCTGAGACTGTCATTGGCTTGTTGGACAAAGTCAAGGCCTTTGTCCGTAGAAGATGTGTTTGAATCATGAAGGCCTTGTTCTATATTGGTGTCTTGTCCAAGTTGTGGTTTGTTGGCAAAAGTCAAGACCACTTCTTGTCCATCGACATTGATTATGAAGCTTTCCATGGTCAATGGGTCGCGCTTAACTGGGATCACTAAGTTTGTTGTGCCAAAGCCAAGGCTTAGTTGATTCAGTGGAAAAAGGTTAGGTAATTTATTGGATGTATTGGCATATATAAGATATATGTTTCGGACTTGGATGTCCCCCTACCGGATCTAGGAATTGGATTGGATCCAATTGATCTTAGAGATCTACCTAGTTAAGTATCATACAATTTGTTGGCCAAAGTCAAGATTGTGTGTTATTTAACGGGATCCTAGCCCTCTAGGAAACAGGTTTCTCGAGTACTCAACAAAGGGTTAGAGGCTCGCCGAAAAATAGTGGGAGGCAAGTATTAGATTTGCAATATTCGTTTAGTTACTTTCCATACGCGCTCAATCACAAATATAATTCGTCGTTATAAATTAAATGTTAGTTGGAATAATATTTAAATCGTTGTTTTAATTAACAGTTGGACTGTATTCAAACCATTCATTTATAGTTGATTTTATAATTGGATTATAGTAATCAATATAATTGATTTTAAATCTATTAAATTATAGTTGATTAAATAGTTGGACTATTGTAATCATTATAATAAATAGTACATGAATCGTTGATTAAATAGTTGGACTATTCGAATCAAGATGTAATTGAAAGATTGACATTTAAAACATAATCCTAGGGAAAATGTATTTAAATGGTTTAATTTTCAAATTGGGAATAAATTTCAGGATGGTCCTGGAAAATAATAAGTTACTTTATATGATAAAATAACATATTAGGCCTAAGTTCGGAGTTAAGAAAATTTTCGAGCATAATCTTTGGAAGATTTATGTAATGATAACTTTAGTGCTTAATCCATTAAGCTTGTCGCAGTAGACTCCTTAATTTCTTTGTCAGAATAAAGGATTAGATCCTTAAAGTATGATAATGAAATTGAAGGATCTTTATAAATCTACTTTAGATTTTAGAAGTACAAATTGCAATAAATGACTCTTGGAGAGTTAATGACTATTCTCAAGGAGATAAAGTCAAAGTTTGCAATTAGGCAAGTAGCGCAAGGCGCACCTTACTTCGATTTTCTACAAGGCCAAGGCTTGGCCAAAGGCAAATGGAATGTTGAAAAGGGCAAAGGCAAAATCATTATAATCTTTTGGGAAGATAAAGGACATATCCTAAAATGTCTGCTTAAATTATGTCAAACGGGATCGTGAAGCGTGGCATCGCGTTATGGTTAAGTGTTTCTTTGGAACACGAATAGGAAACTTTTACAGTTTCGACACGAAATAGATAAACAAATCGGGTAAAGTATTAAAGCCGTCACGGTAAGACCGTAATGGAAAATACTTAAGCAATAAGTTTCTCATATACTTGAAAGAGTATAATATTTCTTTCAAATGATGACTCCTCCAGGAACACGTCAATTTGACGGTGCGTCCGAACAGGATAAACTGAATCTTGTTGGACATGATAAGGTTAATCATGAGTCGCTCTGAGCTACCATGTCCTTCAACGGATAAGCATAAATAGTGTAGAACTTATTTTGAATAAGATTCCATAAAATCTGTTAGACAGATTTCATAGTAAATATGAACGGGAAGAAACTGGGTTTCTCAATCCTGAAAATTTGGGTATGCTAGGCATATGTTTGGATGATACCAAACTAAAACCCAAATTGGATAAGTGCCAATTGTAGGTTATCCTAGGGATACCATAAGTATTGTACTTATACATCTCACAAGAGAACAATTAGATTGTTGCTCGCCATGCGATTTTCCTAAGAGGAATACCGATATGCAGTGGTAAGTGGGAGGCTAGTAAAACTCGATGAAAATCAGAGTAATAATGTCCATGGCACCGATTCCTAATGGAACATAAATAATTCTCCATAGAATTCTTGGGAGAAACAACCTTTATTCTAGGAATAAAGATCTACTGGGATAGATTTAAAGTTGTTAAGACTCTCCGAGAACTCGTACATTGAAAATGTACGCGACCTGGTGTCTCATACGCTTTGAGCATATGGATTCACAATCGGGCCAATCCAAGTGATAGTCACTGGATTGATGTTAAGAACATCCATTAGTATCTTAGAGATCTAAGGATGCTGTTTTAATCTGTGGAGAAGGAGAACTTGAAGTGACTGGGATCACTGCTGCAAGTTTCCTAACCGATAAAGTGACTATAAGTCGCAAACAGTACTATACAGTTTGAATAACGGAACAGTGAGCTGGAAATCTTCCAAGCAAGATACTGTTACCGAATAAACAACAAATACAGATTATTACTACATCTGAGGCAGCAATAGAAACCATTTGGGTCGATAACAAATCTAATTAGATTAGATATAGTTATGTTAGCAGCTGAGCTAGGCGTCAGCACAGGCTAAAGAATTAATGGTCTCATCAACGATCCAGATACATACTTCGATATTCATCTGATTCGTTCGGATCAAACATCATGGCGATGTATGATCGAATAAATCGTATCAGATGATAATCATACAAATACGCTGACGAAAGTGTTTCCTCATCAGTTTGAGCCAACCGTACATAGTTCGGGTGTAAGACACTCGAGTGACTGACTATAGGCCAAGTGGGAGATTGTTGGATAATTATGACCCATAGTGTCACTATTTGTACAGATCATGGTGTTGTTGTATAAATTAACTATGTGACAAAGAAGATTGCACTCTTATCATTTGTGATTAGATCACCTAGATGTATAAATGATGAGAGGTCCTTATGATTAGGTCCTGGATTGAGAATGATATGAGACAGTATCATTCCACGATGGATAAATCATTAAATATCCCTAGTCAGAGTATTATCGAGATTGGACATCGATAAATACGTAAAAAAACTAGTATTACACTTGTTCGACTTGTGAGGGCACAACATCATAGTTCTCATATATTTGGGTATAGGATACTCATGCAAGTGTAATAGGAGGTTTTGTTTTACCGATGGTACGGGAAACAGCTTCGCTCAGGATATACCCCCACGGAATTCCATTGGTAGTATAACTATGTGTCTATGGAAGTCCGAAATCAGGGTAGGTGTATTTGGTCTTAACCTGAGACTTGCACCGCTAATACTTGCGACAATAAATATACTTTGGTTGCGGTCGTCCAAGGCTTTAACAGGTTCTGTGTACTCCTATGCTGGGTATATTGAGAATCGTAGTGTGTTGGGTGTGACGTCAAGACGGAAGTTTCACTCCAGTCATAGTGGAGATGATGTCACGTAGGATACGGTACTGGTGTTCTTAAGTACTGCTGTCATCGGGATATTATGACTAGGTCATGTATATCCGATATAGAGACTAGTTACCAGACATCCGACATATGCTTCGTACGGGGTAGACACAGCTCTAGCCCCAGGCCTAGCACGTGACAATCCGATACTAGATCGAAATACGCAATACTACGTATACTACGCCTGATACAGATCTTTTATTCATGTAAGGATATTTCTGGAGAATTGGGTAGGCATGGCGCTTTGCTAGAGGCCAACCTTGTCTTGTAAATCGGTAAAATGTAATACGAGGTACTTATGTGTTCGGATAGTCCTACGACTATATTTACTGCCAACATATCCGGGGATCTCATGGGTCGCTTCCCAAAGATTCACCGATGACGTATGACTCGCACTTCAATTAATATGGGATTAATTAGAAGAGAGAGAAATTAATCTGGGATTAATTATGGAGATAATTTATCTTGGATAAAATATCAATTAAAGAGAGATAACGATTAATTTGTAATTAATCGATAAATTAATATATTCGATATATTAAACGAAATTAGATTTCGATGCGGAATTAAAATTAGATTTTAATTCGGGCGAACGAATTAATGTAGAATTAATTCATTAGCGACGTGAATATTAATTATGTTTGGCATGATTATTTAATTAAATTAGATTTAATTACGACGCAATGGAAAAATCATTAATTTGGAATTAACGAACCCGAGCCCGAGATTATTTGTTAGCGTATTCGAATTTCGAATTTGAGTGTGGCACGCAAGTCAAATCAAGTATCAAATCATTAGTCGCATCAAGCATCAAATCGCTAGTCGTTTCAAGCATCAAATCACTTATCACTTTGAGTGATGTGACTTGACAACTTGAATGATGTGACTTGACCACTTGATGGATGTGACTTGATGGATGTTGATTGGCTTTAATTGTTTGAATTTTTGAAAGCCAAAATCACATGAAATGAATTGAAATTCATAAAAGTGTATTAGATACACATAGCCATCAACCAAATTCATCTCTCTCACTTCATCCTCTCTTCCTCACGCCCACAAGGGGCTTTTCTTCTTCTATTTTCTGTTCAAAAATCGTGAGCAGTAAGAGGAGAAATAGAGTGATTTTGTTGCAAAATCGGGAGTGCTAGCACACTACAAACCTTTTACTGGTTCTCCAATTCCACCGGCAGTACCGCTTCCATTCCATAAACCAAAGAATATGGCGTGGCTCATGTGGTCGTTCTCACAGATGTTCTATATCCCCACAAGGCGTATGGTAGCTTGTCAGCCCAGTCCTTGTAATTCTCAGTCATCTTTGCCAAGATCGTCTTTATCATCTGTTGGCTGCCTCGACTGCCCCATTGGCCTGCGGCCTGTATGGTGAGGACTTGTGTGGCCGATTCCATACTTCTGTAGCATCGCCTTGGTTTCTCCCTGAAATTAGACTCCATTGTCCGTGACCACATGGTGCGGCATACCATACCGGCAAATGAGATTCCGAGCTATAAACTTCGCCATCTACTTTGTTGTAACATTGCGGAAAGATTTGGCTTCTTTCCACTTCGAGAAATAGTCAACTGCCACTATTATAAATCGGTGCACATTCGATGAATTCGGTCGAATCTCCCCGATCATATCTATTCCCCAACCTGAGAAAGGCCATGGCTCTGACAGCCCGTGCAATTTTATGTGCGACAGGTGATTCAAATTGCCGTGTGCTTGACAATCGTGACAATACTTTACCAGTTTCGTACAGTCAGCCTCCATGGTTGACCAATAGAAACCTTGTCTCACAACCTTGCGAGACAAGTTCAATCCGTTCATATGCGGCCCACATACTCCCGCATGTACTTCTTCCATCACCTTCTGAGCTTCTTCTTTTTTTAAACATTTCAGCTGAATACCATTGCTCTACCTCTTGTAGAGTTCTCCCTTCAGACTCACATACTGAGAAGCTAACTTCTGAATGGCCACTCGGTCTTTTCTGCTTGCTTCCTCGGGGAATTCCCCACGCTACAAATACCTTTGTACATCATAATACCAAGGTTTCCCATCATCAACCTTCACCTCTAAGATTCTACCTATCTCATAGACTGGCTTGCTTGCCGTTGTCAACACAAGCAGTCTCATCACTAGTTTCTCTGGATTTTCCCAAGTTGCGGCCAGTGTTGCCAATGCATCTGCCATCTGATTCTCCTCTCTCGACAAATGCTGAAATCTACAATCGGGGATAGTCTGTGCCAGACTTCTAAGATGGAACAAATACGGCTTCAACCATTCTTCTTTTAGCTCTCATTCTCCTTGCATCTGTCAGATCACCAACATTGAATCTCCGAAAACTTCAACATCCCTAGTTCTCAAGGCTATCAATACCATTAATCCGAATGCACATGCTTCATACTCATCCATGTTGTTAGTCACTCTGAATGTCAACCTCTTGGCCATAGGCAAAGTTTCTCCTTCAGGGGTGACTATTACAATCCCAATTCTGACTCCTTTGCAGTTCACTGCTCTGTCAAAATACATCTTCCATCCTTGGACTGCTATAGCTTGGATTTCTTCGTCGGGGAACTCAAACTTGTACTGATCCCCTTCAACAGGTTGTAAGGCCATGAATTCTGCCACGGCTCGCCCTTTGATTACCTTGGAGGTGAGGTACTCTATGTCAAATTCAGTCAGCAGCACTAACCATCTGCCCAACTTCCCAACCAGCGAGGGTACTGAGTGCAAGTACTTCAAAGGATTCTCCTTTGCGACCACTTGGATCTTGTAAGACTGGAAATAGTGGTGTAACTTCCTGGATGCCCATACTACTGCTAGACAAATCTTCTCCACTTCCTGATAGCGCGCTTCGTATGGAAGCAGCTTCTTACTGAGGTAGTAGACAGCATGCTCTACTCCTGTCTCATTGGCTTGTACCACCATCGCCCCCAGCGCTTCAGGTTCAATAGCCAAATAAAGTACCAAAGGCCTACCCTGCCTCGGAGGTTTCAACATAGGAGGTTTCACCAAATATTCCCTTATTCTGTCAAATGCTTCCTGACACTGCTCGTTCCATTTCACTGGTTGATCTTTCCTCAGTAGCTTGAAGATGGGTTCGCACACCGATGTCAACTTGGTAATGAACCGACTAATATACTGGATTTTCCCAAGGAAGGCTCTGACTTCTTTTCTGTTTTTTGGTGCCGGCATCTCAGTAATAGTCTTAATCTTCTCTGGATCCACTTCTATTCCACCCATTCCTACTGTGTGGCCGAGCAGCTTTCCTGATGTTACTCCGAAAACACACTTCTTGGGATTCAGCTGTAAGTTGTACTTATCAACTCTTTCAAGGAACTTTTCCAACGCTTCAATGTGCCCCTCCCTCGTTTCAGACTTGACCATCATGTCATCCACATACACCTCAATCTCCTTATGCATGAGGTCATGAAACAGAGTAGTGGCCATCCGCTGATATGTGGCTCCGGCGTTCTTAAGCCCAAACGGCATCACCTTATAGCAATAAGTACCTCATTCTGTGACAAAAGTAGTCTTGTGCTTATCTTCTTCGGCCATAAGCACTTGGTTATACCCCGAAAACCCATCCGCGAACGAGTACATGGCTGACAATGCAGCACTATCCACAAGCACATCAATATGCGGCAAAGGAAAGTCATCCTTTGGGCATGCCTTGTTAAGATCTCTGTAGTCGACACATATTCTGACTTTGCCGTCTTTCTTCGGAACAGGCACGATGTTGGCCAACCACTTGGGGTATTTCACTACTTCCAGGAATCCCACATCTATTTGCTTTTTGACCTCTTCCTTGACTTTCTCGGCCTCACCCGGGTCTCTTCCTCGGAGCTTCTGCTTTACAGGCTTCATGTTAGGTTATGTTGGTATCGCATGCTGGGCAATACTTCTATCTACCCCAGGCATGTCCTCATAAGACCAAGCGAACACTTTGGCATATTTAACCAATATCCCTTCTAAGTTCTTCCGCTCTTCGGCGGTAACTTCGCTTGCAATCAAGATTTCCTTGGGACTTTCAGGCGTACCAAGGTTGAATGCATTCGCTTTGACAGAGTTGATATCGAATATGCTTAAGTCATGCAAGTTAGAAAGTGGAGACTCAGTCAAGTAAGCAGAATTATTCTCTTTATTGCCAACAATAGAAGGAGTACACTCAAACAAATCTGGGAGGTAAATATCCTCATCATCTCTAGGTATTTCCTCCTCTACAACAAGATCATTCTCAGGCTTCTTCTTCTCATCTAGGGTCAAGGTCTCCAGCTTCATAAGTTCCTCTTCCCACTTTTCATCTTCTTTCTTCTCTTCTCCAACCCGCGGCTTTTCTCCCAACAGGTCCTAGAAGATCTCAAATCCGGGCACCACTATCCCGTTCACCTCCACTGGTTCAGGTTCTCCTTGATATCCCGAGGCTTTAACAAAGCACTCCATCAGCTTTAGCCCTTTCTTCTTGACCTTGGGCTTGTCCTCATCAGAATGATATCCCAAACCTTTCCGAGTATTCTGCCCTTTGAAATCTGGCAGTGCCGAACCCTGACCTGGCTCAAATTTCATCTTCTCCATAATTCGGGCTACCTTGGGATCCACCCACTCCTCAAAAGTCGCTGACACTTGGAACCTTGGGAAAGGTTGTATTTCCAAAGCGGCTACAGTATTATCCACCTCGGCTCGGATAGTGACGATTTTCCCGTCATGAGGGAATTTGATCATCTGGTGTAAAGTAGAGGGCACGCCCCCAAGCTTATGGAACCAGGGCCTTCCCAACAACAAGGCAAAATTGGCGGGGATGTCCAATACAGTGAACTCCACTTCATCCTCAACTGGGCCGACCTTGACTATTACGGCAAAGGTACCTTCGACTCCTCGCTTGCTATCATCATAGGCTTTTATAGTCATATTCGAGGGATTCAAATCTGTTGGCTTCATGCCCAGCCTGGCCAAGATTTTTAATGGGCACACATTGATAGATGAGCCGTCATCCACCATCACACAAGAAGTCCTATTTCCCATCACTTCAGCTCGGATAAAGATGGGGCCTATTATGGTTTCTCCCTTCAGCCGGGAGCTCTTTATTAGAGAAGGTTATCAGTACGGCCTCCTTATGCACTGATCCCACAAACATAGCCGGATTAGCATCTTTCGGTATTACTATTTTACTCAGGGCTTCCACCATAGCCCGCCGGTGTTCTCCGGATGCACACAATAATTCCCAGATGCTCAGATGTGCCCGAGTCTTCTTCAATTGCTGCAGCACTATACCACCCTCGGCTTTCTTAGTATTCTCGGTTACCTCACGACCTTCCTCCAGGACTTCCTTTCCCTTCTCTTTCTCAGTAGCATCATTATAGAAACGACCACTTCGGGTCATACCTTTCACTTCTTCCTCATCGCCGCTTGAGAAATCCTTCCAGAAATTCTGCTTCTGCTCCACTTCATCTTCACTATTGTCCTAGATCCCCAGGCAGAAGGCTTGCTGGTCAAGGGTTTTGAGGACAAGGTTTTCTGATAGTCCGAAATTTATCATGTAGGTAGGTGGAGAAACTGAGTGATAATTGGGTAGGGGATTACGATGAGTGTTTGGTTTCTCTTTTTCTGGGTCATGGATTTTTCGGGAATCTATCAGATCTTGGATTTCATGGCGAAGGCGGGTGCAATTATCTGTGTCATGGCCATGTGTTGGTGGAAATGGCAGTAACGGTTCATGTCAAGGTTTGATAGGGGAGGATTTAGGAGTGGTCCGGTTTCCAAAGGCTTCAGCAGTCCCTGCTTTACTAGCTTTTCCAGCACTTTAGACAAGGGCCTGCCTAGGTTAGAGAAACGCCTGTTCTTTTTAGCCGCAACCTCCGTGGTAACAGTCTGGTTCCTGAGGATCCTCCAACAGCTCTCATATTCAAATTATAGAACTTTCTATTCTCGGCCTCTTCCTCTTCAATATCCATAACGGTTTCTCTCAGCTGCCGAAAGTCCATGATCATTGAGGTCATTCTTCTCAACTTCCCATAGATCGAGGGTTTGGTTCCCTTAATGATCATCTTTATCTGATCTTTCTCTGACGGCCTTGTCTGCATCTTTAGTAATTGACCCCTCCATCGATCCACATACTCCTTAAAACTCTCCTCCGGTCTCTGTTCAACATTCTCCAGGTCACGGAGGGATAGGTCAATTTCCAGATCAGTGACATACTGCTTTAGGAAGGCGTCAGCCAACTCCCTCCAATATTCCTTCACTTGCTTCTACAAACTATGATACCATACCACAGGAGCTCCCTCAAGCGACATTCCAAACATTTTCTGGACCTGACGCTGTGACAAACCTACCGAACTCATCACCGAGACATACTACCTCAAGTGGACTCTCGGGTCTCCATTCCCGTTGAACTTAGCAATATCAGGCATTTTGAAGTTGGCGGGCAACTGCTCCTCGAAAGTCATAGTATCATAGTCCAACAAGTCCTCATTCTTTCCCTTCAACTTTTGAGTAACCGTTTCCATTTGGTCACGGAGCTTTTGCATCTCAGCTTGAGTCCCGGCTATTCTCCCAGCAGCGTACTCAGCCATATCATCATCAAATGCTGGAGCATCATCGTTCAAACCACTCGGAGAGCTCTCCCACCTCTCATTCTCAGATCCTCCCGTAGCGCGGGGCACAGCCATATTAGATACGGCAGCAGTCAGAGCTTGCAGTTGTTCAGTCATCTTGGCGAAGTTAGCTTCCATCTGATCCATTCTAGACCCCTCGTTGACGGATTCACTCATATTTGCTGAAGGTCTTTTGACTAATCTCCCCTCTTCTCTAACCCAACGGGAATCTATGTTGCCTCTTTTAAGGCCACGTGTCAGTGCATATGTGTGCGATGCATGTAATATATAAAATTATAAAAAAAAACTTTAAACTACTTGGCCCGTTATCATTTTAAAGTATTCAATCACGCCATCACGTGGTGCAAACTTGTCCCAGTTGAAAAGGCCCAACAGGTTTACACTTTGCGGTGATATGGCTAAATGACTTCAAATAATAAGAGGCCCTATACACAAAATGGGCCACTGGCATTCTAGAAGCTTTTGGCCTGACTGTCAAAAGACACAAACTCGTCCCAGTTTAAATGGCACAATAGGTTCATACTCTTTGACAGAAGGTCCAACTGGATCCAAATGACGGTGGTCCACCACATATAATTGTAAGATGACGAACTACAGGTTCTTTATGGCTAAGGTTCACGAGTGGGTTCACGGGGCGGACAAAGGCTCTCGCTGACGAAAGTTTGCTCACGACTGGGACTCCCCACTCAAGGGTTCAAATGACCAAGTGAGCGCACCTTTTTTATACCTTACGGTACGTGCCAACGAGTTATGGTGTGTGACTGACTGTCGAATGGACTTCTCGTTGTAGATTCCCCAGAGGGAGGGTGGAGCGAGGCTCTCTTAAGTACCCTAGCCTCTTAGGCTCTATATCGCTTGGTGACAGGAATAAACAACGAGTCCTCCAAACTAGTCCATCACAACAAGCTACGGGTAATGATCATCTAGGTGCCTTCACAGCTTTTCCTCTCGAAATGTAGTGAATGAAGGAAGACCCCAACCATCACCTAGCTTTAACTAAGCCTTCGATTAACCCCCTCAACCCACTACAGACACGGTCAACTAAAGCATAAATTATAAACAACACAAGACTTGATTTCGAGGCCGATTCTCTATCCCCAGTGGAGTCGCCAGACTGTAGGACACAGAACTTGGGTGACGCATGCTGTTCTAGACTCAGGGCCTAGTTGAGAGTACGGAGTAGTCCGCGGGGAACTAAACCGGAGAATAATGGAGTCGCCACCCAGTGTGAACTGGGATAAAGGTTTAAGGCCGCACTCACCGCTCGCAAGGGAAGACCTCAAACCGATGGGTTCGGAATGGTCCCTTACTTATGTCTTTGTGATGATATAATTTGTGCAATAAATCGACCGCATCTTCTCAATAATCACGTTTAAAAGTCACCTAGATCTAATATGCTTCCGTCTAACTAACTCCTAATCTAAGCTCGCATGCTTGAAAATAAGTCTTTAAACAACAAACACGCAATATCACGCATCAAACATGTTAAGCCATCGAACCAACGTAAACAAATAATTATTTGAACATAATATAACTAAACTAAATGCATAAAAAGAACATAATCATACTTTAAAATTAAATAACGAGACTAAATTAAAACATGCTTAAAATAATAAACGAATAACCTAAGGACTATAACATGCTCAAATACAATTTGGATGAGATGAGATACGTGTATCTTAAGTGGTACGTGGCATTGTATCCCGAGTGCAGACCATACTACCGTCCATTCGGAATCGGCTATGGAATTTACGTCCGGGTTTCCATCCGATATACACAAAAGGGAACACATATCCCGCTCATCCAACACATCAAATCATGCCTCAAACGACTCTCATGCAATTATATATCAAAAATAAATAAATAAAACGAAAGAAGATAAGTAAAAGGGTGCCCTCAGGTCTAACCTCTTTTGTCGTCTCAAGAAAGGGCATTACACGTCCGTTGGAAGGACGAATGATCCGATACTTTTCCGATTTGTTTGCTTAACATCTTTCCTTGCTGTTTTGATGCTTGGGCTGCTGTTTTAAGTCCGTTTTGCTGCTGTTTTGCTGCTGCGTTTCAGGTCACTATTTTGGTCGATTAGTGGACTGTTTCGGGTAATTTGGAAGGCTTAGGGGGGTGCGTTTGTAGGGATTTTTTAGGGAAATTTTATGGAGGTTTTTGGGATGGTGTTTAGGTGATTTTAGGACTGTTTTGTGGGCTAAGGACGCAACAAAAACTGGCCAGAACAGAAGGCTACTCGGCAGTTCACTAGTGCAGTGAAGCCGTTTTCGGGCTGACTTGGGTGCACAATTGGGGCTGATTTTGGGGGATTTTTGCACGACTTTGAGGCTGTGAATAAGGTTTATTTGAGGGTGTTTTAGGGCTGTGAATGATGGCTGGAACTTGGCAATGGAGGGTTGTGTTTCAGGCTTGGGCGTGAAAGGGGATTGGTGAAAGAGAGGAGATGCGGCAATGGAGATGTCTAGGTTTAGTGTTGCGGCAATGGAGGCTTTAAGGAGGGCTTTGGGCATGTGATGAAGGCTTCACAAGGTGCTTGGACGTGCTTGAGAGGGATATGTGAGCTAGGGTTGTGAATGGGGGGTGAAGGCCTCTTTTTATAGGCAAAGAGAGGAGACTTTCCTAATTTGAGTAAGAGAGAATCTCCTAATTGGTTTCTAATAAGGAATAGATCTCATAATTTGGATTTGTGATTGGATTTTGATTTGGTAGGGATTTGATTTGATTTCTTTTATTTAGGTAAGGATTTTATTTGATTTAAACATGTGATTAAATATCTATTTACCTAAATAAGGAGCATATAGGCGTGAATCACCCTCCTTGGGCATGGGCTTGGTTTGACTTGGGTATTTTGGGTTTGGTTTGGGTTTGGTTTGGGTTTTGGGCCTTAGGTAAGCTTTGAAACGGAAGTCTAACGAGCAGCCGAAGCTAAATAACTCAGATAAAATCCAACAAAATTCTATTTTCCAACTTTACCCTTCCAACGTTCGTTTCCCGCGGCTTTCATTACTAAAGAAGTAGTTGTCTCCATACGAGACTCATCATCGGGCTGATATGCAAAAATGCAATGCCTACAGCGGTCCAAATATAACACGGTATAGTCTCGTCCCGAGACTTTGAGAAATTAACCAATTGTCCCCAAAATCATCTCATGAGAATATTTGAGTCTCAACATAATTTATTTATGTTATCTTCATCCAACAATACCATAGTGCTACAATGTAATAGTAACTAAACTACCCGTCGTTACATATTCTCTACAGACAACTATACACATCTCATTTCTTTAACTTTATAATTTGACTTCAATTATTCATAACAATTACAAAAAATTGATTAGGAAACTGTGTCAAACACATTACCTCTAAAAGTCAAAAAAACCACGAAATGTCATTATCAGATAAACAAATACCTAATGTTTTTTTAATGCCAGTCAAGAATCTAAAGATCTGAACAAATTCACGTCAATTCTTATTGCATAAGAAACTATTCTCTCTAAAGAAATATATCCTAAAATGAATATCTATTTAGATTTTCTATCGTGACTTAATAACTAAGTCACTAACCATCTTGATTTTTCAAGAAAATCAGAACAAAAGTTCCTGATGGTTTAAACTAATCTAACAATATCCAAGCCTACTTGTAATCTAGAACATATTCTAGAAATCTGCAACTATAAGGGAAGTCAGAAAATATATGTATAAAATATGATTGCAATATATTAAAACTTTAATTCGATCAACACTATAGATTAAGGAAAACATAAGCGGTAATTTTCATAATATTACATACTACTTTAGTTATTGATTTTCATCCCAGCAGTGTCTCCCACTATTTTACATAATACCGTTGTGGGGCACAGAAACTGGGCGACGCATATTGTCTCGGGCTCGCGGCCCGATTGGGAGTACGGAGTAGCCCGCGGGGGACTAAACCGGAGAATAAAGGAGTCGCCACCCCGTGTGAACCAGGAAAATGATTTAAGGCCGCACTCACCCCTCGCAAGGGAAGACCTCAAACCGTTGGGTTCGGAATGGTCCCTTACTTATGCCACTTGTAATAAAATGATTTGTGTAATAGTTTAATCGAATCTAGCAATATATATTCCTAAGGGTATTCTATTTCTAAGTTCGCATGCATAAATCAAAAGTTCATCTAAGTTCACATGTAACACATTTTCATATTTGTATATAACATATTTGCATATAATCTATGTCCAAATTTGCATGCATAAAGATAAATTGACATACGGAAAGCATACAATTTCATGAGCACATTACATTCATGGACACGGAAACGCAAACAAGTGGTAGTTGCACGATTATACATAATAAAGAGAAACAATTAGGTATATAATGCAAAGAGATAACTAAAGAGGTAATTGGACATCAAAATAAACGTGTCATGATGCGATTTGAAAGATAAATAATGGAGATGAAAGAAAAGAGATGCGATATATGCCCACATCTATATAGGACCTCAAGTTTCCAGTTGAACGTATCTCACATTCAATTGAATGCACTTTATCCGGCGCGGTGAAGTATCGTGGTAGACAATGACGTGTTTGATGGCTTATTACGTGGGCTTATGGGCAGTAAGTGGCGTGGCTTACGTTTGTAAGAGTGGGGTAATGAATTGTGGCAGTTAGGCTTTGTGTGTGTGCAGGTGGCATAATGGGCAAGGTGAATGAAGGGTGATGTGCGGTTTTGGGCTGGATGAATGGTGAAGAGGCTTATGCGGCTATGAGTGTGAAGTCTTTAAGGGCTGTGAGTGCGTCCTTTTCGTGAGTGGCCCAGGTGGCTTGCTGTTTGCAGTTGCTGAAGGTTGGTGGCTATGTGCAGGCTGTGGACGTGAGGCAAGAGGGGCAGATCCCTTATGCGTGAGGCAGAAGGGTTTTTGTTGTTACGTGGGGCTGATTGATTAGAGTCTTAGGAGATGGGAGAGGCTTAGAATATTAGGGTTTTGTTGTGACTGCCTGCGAGAGGGGAGAGAGAGCCGAGGGTTATTTTCTTTTGTGTTTTTCGTGAGTGGAGTTGTTGGAGAGAGGAGAGAGCTATGCTAGGGTTTTATTTTATAGAGAGAGGGGGTGGGGGAATTATGGTTTGCATGGGTTTTTAAACAAGGAAAGAAATCAATTAAATTGGGGATATGATTTATTTAAATTAGGAATAGGTATTTGATTTGTTTTATTTAGGAATTTAATTTATTTAATTTTGGTATTAGATTTAATTTAATTTAATTTAATTTAAATTTAGTTTAATTTCATTTAATTTCAATTTAATTGTTTTTTTTAATTTAATTTAATTTGTGACATGTTTTAATTATTTTTGGAATGGGTTTGGGTGAGATGGGCTTGGTGTGTGTCTTAGTGATGTGTGGGCTTGGTGTGTGGTTTGCGGGGTTTTTTGGGCTAAAGGTGTTTTAAAAGAAGGTCCAACAAGCGAGCCCAAAGCTAAACAAGGAAGAAAAATCTAACAAAAATACTGATTCCCTTCCGACGTCCGTTTCCCGCGACTTTCTCGACTTAAAAGGTAGTGTCTCCAAATGAGACTCATCATAGGGACTTATATGCAAAAATACAGTGCCTACAGTCGCCCCCACTTTGATGGGACTTATGCAGTGTGTGACAATGAAAATCCTGTCAAAGTTATGTAATATATTTTTTACTTACCTGGCTCGCCAGCTGCCACCTGACTTGCATGCTGCTTTGAACTGAGTTGATCTGGTTGTGCCATTTTCGGCATGCTAAATCCCGTTTCCGAGGCGTTGCTGAAGTGATGACTGTCCATTTTCGAATTGTGCTCCATTTTCGGAGTGCCATTTTTGGCGAGTGATAGTTGTCCATTTCTGAACCATGCTCTATTTTCGGAGTGCCATTTTCGGCATGCTAACCTCATTTTCGAAGTGTCGCTGATGTGATGGTAGTCCATTCTGAACCATGCACCATTTTCGGAGTGCCATTTTCGGCGAGTGATAGTAGTCCATTTTCGAACCTGTTGGGTTTCTATTAAGTCCTAAGGATCAAATCAAGCATTGAAACACATGTGAATACACAAAGGAGAATGGCGGAACCATACTCACTTTGATCGAATTGGATGCTACGGAGAACAAAACTTTTTATGCCCTTTGAGTGAAGCTCTCGGCCATGGTGTCTTTATCCTCCATCTTCATCTTCAAGCTCCAAGCTTTATCAATGGTGATTCTAAGCTCAAAGGTGGGTTTCCCTATCAACTTGTATGCCTCTTTGTGTGCTAGTACCTTGAAGACTTGCCACAAATCTTCATCTTTCTTCTAGTGGTTCTCGGCCAAGCCTTGAAATAGTGAAGAAATTGGTTTCAAAAACCAAACGGGGAGAGGGAGTATTTGGCCTTCATGGCCGAATACCAAAGAGGGGGAGAGAGAGAGATAATGTTTCATTTTTGTGTATTTGTTAATTGATTTCAAAAAACAATTAAAACAAATACCAAATTCAACTTTCAAAAAGTCAAAAAAGCAAAAAAGCATTAAAGCTTTCCATCATCACACATCACTATTCATATCACATCTATTACTATTCATGACATGTTGTCAAGTCACTCAAAGTGACTAGACATCACATCAATCAAGTTGTCAAGTCACATCACTCAAAGTGATAAGTGATTTGACGCTTGAAGTGACTAGCGATTTGACACTTGAATTGACTTCGTGCCGCACTCGAATTCGAAATGCGAATGCACTCGCAAATAATCCCGGGCTCGGGTTCGCTAATTCCAAATTAACGAATTTTCCGTTGCGCCGTAATTAAATCTAATTTAATTAAATAATCATGCCTAGCATAATTACTATTCACGTCGCTAACGAATTAATTCTAAATTAATTCGTTCGCCCGAATTAAAATCCAATTTCGTTTAATATATCGAATATAATAATTTATCGATAAATTCCAAATTAATCGTTCTCTCTATTTAAATGATATTTTATCCTAGATAAAATATCTCCGTAATTAATCCTAGATTAATTTTCTCTCTCATCAAATTATTCCCAGATTAATAAAGTGCGAGTCATACGTCATCGGTGAATCTTTAGGAAGTGACCCATGAGATCCCCAGATATGTTGGCAGTAAATATGGTTATCGAACTATCCGAATACATACGTACCTAAAACTACGTTTTACCGATTTACAAGACAAGGTTAGCTTCTAGCAAAGCGCCATGCCTACCCAACTCTCCAGAAACATGCTTACAGGAATAATCGATCTATATCAGGCGTAATAACATAGTATTGTGCAGTATCGGATGTCATGTGTTAGGCCTGGGGCTGGAATTTTGTCTGCCCCGTACGAAGCACATGTCGGATGTCTGGTAACTAGTCTCTATAATCGGATATACATGACCTAGTCATAATATCCCAATAGTTACAGCATTTAACAGTACTAATACCGTATCCTACGTGACATCATCTCCACTATGACTAGAATGATACTTCCATCTTGACATCACACCCAATACACTACGATTCTCAATATACCCAGCAGAGGCGTACACAGAACCGATTAAAGCCCTGGACGACCAAAACCAAAGTATATTAATAGTCGTAAGTATTAGCGGTGCAAGTCTCAGGTTAAGACCAAATACACTTACCCTGATGTCGGACTTCCATAGACACATAGTCATACTACCAATGGAATTCCGAAGGGGTCTATCCAGAGCGAAGCTGTTTTCCGTACCATCGGTAAAATAAAACCTCCTATTACACTTGCATGAGTATCCAATACCCAAATATATGAGAACTATGCTGTAATGATCTCACATAACAAGCGCAAGTGTAATACTAGTCTTTTACGCATTCATCGATGTCCAATCTCGATAATGCTCTGACTAGGGATATTTAATGATTTATCCTTCGTGGACTGATACTGTCTCATATCATTCTTAATCCAGGAACAAATCATAAGGACCTCCTAGTATTTATACATCTTGGTGATCTAATCACAAATGATAAGAGAGCAATATCTTTTATCACATAGTTAATTTGTACAACAACACCATGATCTATACAAATAGTGACGCTATGGATCATAACTGTCCAACAGAACCGTGCTCCATTTTCGGAGTGCCATTTTCGGCGAGATGTGATAATAGTCCATTTCTGAACCGTGTTCTATTTTCGGAGTGCCATTTTCGGTGAGTGATAGTAGTCCATTTTCGAACCGTGTTCCATTTTCGGAGTGCCATTTCGGTGAGTGATAGTAGTCCATTTTCGAACCGTACTCCATTTTCGGAGTGCCATTTTCGACGAGATGAGATAATAGTCCATTTTCGAACCTTGCTCTCTTTTCGGAGTGCCATTTTCGGCGAGATGAGATAATAGTCAATTTTTGAACCGTGCTCCATTTGCGGAGTGCCATTTTCAACGTCTGATGAGATAATGGTCCATTTCCGAACCTTGCTCCATTTTCGGAGTGCCATTTTCGGCGTCTGATATTGATATTGATTTGGGCCTCGGTCCCCGGGACTCAACCCCAAAACTGATACTAATGTGGGCCTTGCCCTCAAACTGGTACTTATGTGGGCCTCGCCCCAGACTGATACTGATGTGGGCCTCGCCCTCAGACTGATACTGATGTGGGCCTCGCCCCTAGACTGATACTAATGCTGATGGTTCATTTCATCATATTATACTGCCTCTCATGAGATAATCCTGATAGCTAAGCATATTTTCGTCCTCAACGAATTCTTTGTTTCGAAACCTGAGAACCTTCAAAGTACTTGATATACTCAATTCTGATCGTCTGAATAGGTGATCTGAACTAGACTCATAGTGTGTGTCTGTGCCAAGGCTCTTTCGCAGCTTCATCCTTAAGTAAGCCAACTCGATGATTTTGTCTGAGAGAATCGGATTAGTGGGTCTAACCAACCTAGATGTCTTGATCACACTCGGTGATTACTTCGCTGTACTCAACATGATATGGTCTTCTTCTTTTCTCTCTTGTCTCTTTCATTTTGAACTTTTTCTTTTTTTTTCTTTTTTTCTCTTTTCTTTCTTTGACACTTCTACCCTTTAAGGTAGCATTTCTCCTCATGGTGGTCTAATACTCGCTCATGGGTAGCTTCACGCTTATCAGTTACAGGCGGTCTATTTTCCTTTTCTTTTCATTGTAGAGACTTTTTCTTTATTTCTAACCATATCATATATCGTACCATAAGTAAAACAAGGTGGACATCCAGGCAAACGGTCATTCACTGATCCACCATATTTTCAACTAATCACCTCGCCAACCACTCAAGCTTCTACTGCTGAGATCCCGTAAACCAAGGTGGAGTGATACTTCCGTCTTGACATCACACCCAACACACTATGATTCTCAATATACCCAGCAGAAGCGTACATAGAACCTATTAAAGCCCTGGACGACCAAAACCAAAGCATATTGATTGTCACAAGTATTAGCGGTGCAAGTCTCAAGTTAAGACCAAATGCACCTACCCTGATGTCGGACTTCCATAGACACATAGTCTTACT
This sequence comes from Zanthoxylum bungeanum, assembly GCA_019454045.1. Lineage (NCBI taxonomy): Eukaryota > Viridiplantae > Streptophyta > Magnoliopsida > Sapindales > Rutaceae > Zanthoxylum > Zanthoxylum bungeanum. The sequence goes on from SKCR01025247.1 coordinate 72,727, forward strand.
ACCAATGGAATTCTGAAAGGGTCTATCCAGAGCGAAGTTATTTTCCGTACCATCGGTAAAACACAACCTCCTATTACACTTGCATGAGTATCCAATAACCAAATATATGAGAACTATGTTGTTATGATCTCACATAACACGCACAAGTGTAATACTAGTCTTTTACGCATTAATCGATGTCCAATCTCGATAATACTCTAACTAGGGATATTTAGTGATTTATCCTTCGTGGACTGATACTGTCTCATATCATTCTCAATCAAGGAAAAAATCATAAGGACCTCCTATCATTTATACATCTTGGTGATCTAATCACAAATGATAAGAGAGCAATCTCCTTTGTCACATAGGTAATTTGTACAACAACACCATGATCTGTACAAATAGTGACGCTATGGGTCATAACTGTCCAATAATCTCCCACTTGGCCTATAGCTAGTCACTCGAATGTCTAACACCCAAACTATGTACGGTTCGCTCAAACTGCTGAGGAAATGGTTTCATCAGCGAATTTGTATGATTATCGTCTGACGCGATTTATATGATCATCACATCACCACGATGTATGATCCGAACAAATTAGATGAATAGTCGAAGTATATATATGGATCGTTGATGAGACCATTATTTCTTTAGCCTGTGCTGACGCATAGCTCAGCTGCTAACAGAACTATATCTAATCTAATTAGATTTATTATCGACCCAGATGGCTTCTATTGTTGCCTCAGTTGCAGCAATTAACCTGTATTTGTTGTTTATACGGTAGCAGTATCTTGCATGGAAGATTTCCAGCGCACTGTACCGTTATTCAAACTGTATAGTACCATTTTTGACTTATAGTCATTTTTATCGGTTAGGAAACTTGCAGCAGTGATCCCAGTCACTTCAAGTTCTCCTTCTCCATAGTTTAAGACAGCATCCTTAGTTCTCTAAGATACTAACGGATGTTCTCAAATCAATCCAGGGACTATCACTTGGATTGTCCTGTTTGTGAATCCATATACTCAAAGCGTATGAGACACCAGGTTATGTATATTTTCAATGTACGAATTTCTCTAATAATTTTAACAACTTTAAATCTATCCCAGTAGATCTTTATTCCTAGAATAAATGTTGTTTTACCCAAGAATTCTATGGAGAATTTTCACGAGAAAGCCAAGCTTTCATTGATTGTTTTATGGGAATATCATTTCCAAGAAATGACATATTATCATTATTTAATAGGACAGCCACTGTCAGTGCGCTCCCACTAACCCTCTTATATACACAAGAATCATTTTCGTTTTGAATCAAATCATACACCATTATGATTACATCAAAACGATAATTCCAAGAACCTTATGCTTACTTCAATCCAAACATGGATCAAATAACCTGCAAACCTTGTTTGGTAATTATTAGTACGATAAAACTGTCAAGATGTTGTAAACATCCTCCAAAACGTTTCCTTTTTCAGGAAGGTGATTTTCCCGTTCAGTTGCCATATTTCATAAATGAAACATACAACATCAGCAAGTAATTTCCAAATGGATTTAACATGGCAACATATAAAAGGTTTCATCGTAATCAACACAATGTTGATAACGATACCTTTCCGCTACAGCCTAGCTTAGTATGTTGGTATGTTGCCATCCATGTATGTCTTCCTTGAAGACTTATATAGTACCAATAGGCACAATACCTTGTGGTACAACAACTAATATCCAAAATAAGTTGATATATATGGAATCCATTTCGGATTCATGGCACTTTGCCACAAAAGAGAGTCGATACCTTGTATCACTTCCTCATACGTAGTCAGTTGGTATTCCAAAAAGATTGTCATCTTTATGAGGTGAGATCAAAAACCCATACCCTAGGTTGTTTTTCTGACTCTCTCTGATCTACACGGTTCTTGTGTATTCGAAGATTACTGGTACAGTTTCATCCTTGATGAGCTGTTTGTGTTCCATGAAGGACTTGGTGCCTTGAATAGTATTACTCCGATTTTCATCGAGTTTTACTATCCTCCCACTTTGCATATTGGCATTCCTCTCAGGAAAACAACATGGTGAGCAACAATTACATTGTTCTCTTGTGAAATGTATAAGTACTATACTTTGGTTTCCCTAGGATAACCTACAATTAGGCACTTATCCAATTTGGGTTCTGGTTTGGTATCATCCAAACGTATGCCTAGCATTCCCAAATCATTAGGAGTGAGAAAGTCCGGTCTTTTCTTGTTCATATCTAATATGAAGTCTGTCAAATAGATTTTCATGGAACCTTATTCAAAATAAGTATTGCACTGTTAATGCTTATCCTTTGAAGGAAATGGTAGCTCAGGGCGACTCATGATTAACCTTATCATGTCTAAGAAAATTTGGTTTCTCCGTTTGGACACACCGTCAAATTGACGTGTTCCAAGAGAAGTCATCATTTGAAAGAATACTATATTCTTTCATGTATATGTGAAACTTATTGCTTAAGTATTTTCCATTACGGTCTTACCGTGACAGTATAATACTTTAGCCGATCTATTTGTCTACTTCGTGTCGAAGCTCCAAAAGTTTCCGATTTGTGTTTCAAAAGAAACACATAACCATAACGTGATGCCACATCCGTAAAGGTCACGAAACATTCATATCCATATCTAACCTAGCTAGACATGGGCCCACTTACGTCACTATGAATGAGGGCTAACAGATCGGTGGCATTTACACTTTTACCAAGTAAAAGGTGTTTTAGGCACTTTGCCCAATAAACTAGATTCGTAGACTTTATTTGAATAATCAAATTTGTCCTAGTACCCACTCTTCGAAAGTGTAGATATACGACTCTTGTTTAATGTGTCCAAGACAACACTGCCATGTATAAGCCTCATCTGATCAAATCAGTATGAGCTACTTGTTTGTCAAGTTATATGTTTGAGATTTATTTATATTTAAAATATAAATGATGTTATTCACATCTAATGTGTTTATCTCAATATCATCTTTATATAATAAAACACTTTAGTGTTCTAGAATATAAAGGTATACTAGCAACGAGTTATACTCGATATAGAGATAATATTTCGAGTCAAACTAGTTACATTATAACATTTTCCTAATTTAAGCACAAACCCGAATGGTAGTTCCTAAACTTAGATATCTACGGTTTAAAACAGTGACTATCGTCCCGTTTCCAATTCGCAGATTAATCTCAACTGAAGTCAGTATCCTGCATATAGCAGATGCTGCACATCAGTATATATTTATGTATCACACTAAGAATTTAAAATCCAATTTTATTACTAATAGTGAACATTCTTATGACAAACATATTTAAAGTCAGAGCCTTTCCCTTTCTTTTGTTCCTTCATGTCTGCCTTGTCCATACGGCAGTCACAATACAGTGACCCCGTTTGCCACAGTTTAGACAGACATCTTTGGATATGTCTTTTATCTTCCAAGAAGATTATAATGATTTTGCCTTTGCCCAAGCCTTCTAGAATATTGAAGTAAGATGCGCCTTGCGCTTCTTACCTTATTGCAAACTTTGGCTTTATCTCCTTGAGAATAGCCATTAACTCTCCAAGAGTTTTATTGCAATTTTAGTACTTCTACGATCTAAGAATAGATCTAAGAAGATCCTTCAATTCCATTATCATACTTTACGGATCTAATCCTTAGTTCTGATTAAGAAATTAAGGAATCTATTTGGCAAGATTAACGGATTAAGCACTAAAGTCATCATCACATGAATTTTCCAAAGATCATGCTCTACTATTTGCTTAACTCCGGGCTTAGGCCTAAGTTGTTATTTTATCAAATAAAGTAACTTTTTAGTTTTCAGGACTATCCTGAAATATTATTCCCAATTTGAAAAATAAAGTCGTTTAAGCACATTTTCCCTAGGATTATGTTTTAAACACCAATCTTTCAATATTATCTTGATTCTAATAGTCCAACTATTTAATCAATGATTTTAGGTACTATTCATTATAATGATTACAATAATCCAACTATTTAATCAACTATAATTTTAATTGGTTAAACTCAATTATATTGATTACTATAATCCAATTATAAAATCAGCTATTTATTGAATTAGTTTTAATACAGTCCAACTGTTTTATCAAAACAACGATTTAAATATTAGTCCAACTAACATTTAATTTATTTGAAGAATGATATTTATTTGAGCGCGTATGGCAAGTATCTAAACGAATATTGCAAATTTAATTCTTGCCTCCCACTATTTTTCGGCGAGCTTTTAACCCTCTGTCGAGTACTCGGGAAACCGTGTTTCCTAGTGGGCTAGGATCCCATTAAATAACACACAATCTTGAATTTGGCCAACAAATTGTATGATACTTAACTAGGTAGATCTCTAAGATCAATTGGATCCAATCCAATTCCTAGATCCAGTAGGTGGACATCCAAGTCCGAAACATATATCTTATATATGCCAATATATCCAATATATTCTCTAACCTTTTTCCTCTGAATCAATTAAGCCTTGGCTTTGGCACAACAAACTTAATGATCTCAGTTAAGTGGAACCCATTGACCATGGAAAGCTTCGTAATCAATGTCGATGAAAAAGAAGTGATCTTCACTTTGGCCAACAAATCACGACTTGGAGAAGACACCAATATGGAACAAAGCTCTTGTGATTCAAACACATCATCGACGGACAAAGGCCTTCACTTTGGCCAACAAGCCAATGCCAGTCTTGAATCTTAAGTAAGAATCACTCAATGAAAGGAAAAATGCTTAATATTTTGCGAGGGTTTTTCGAGTGCAAATTGGAAACCAATTTATTATCTTTGTTAAGGTCTCATCATCATACACCCTTATTCATTCAAAACGAAGATGATCATTGTGTATATAAGAAGGTTAGTGGGAGAGCACTGACTTTTATTGTCCTTTATGTTGATAATGTATTGCTTATGGGCAATGACATTCCCATGTTAACATCGGTGAAAGCTTGGCTTTCATTAAAATTCTCCATGAAAGATCTGGGAGAATTAGCCTATATTCTATGAATAAAGATCTACGGGATAGATTTAGAAAGCTGTTTGGACTCTCCCATAGTACGTACATTGACAAAGTGTTGAAAAGATTCAACATGGATCAGTCCAAGAGGGGACTGTTACCAGTTTCACATGGCATCACTCTATCTAAGGACATGTGTCCTAAAACTCAAGATGAGAGAAACAGTATGAGTCGAATATTGTTCGCCTCGGTAGTCGGATCGATCATGTATGCCATGATATGTAAGCGACCTGATGTCTCGTATGCTTTGAGCATGTGTAGTCCCTATCAGGCCGATCCATGTGATGGTCACTGGATGGCGGTTAAGAACATCCTTAAGTATCTTAGACGAACTAAGGATGCTTTCTTAGTTTATGGAGATGGAAACCTTGAGGTAACTGGGTATACCGATGCAAGTTTCCAAACCGATAAAGACGACTCTAAGTCACAATTAGGGTACATATTTTGTTTGAAAAACGGAGCAGTAAGATTGAAATCTTCCAAGCAAGAGACTATTGCTGATTCAACAACAGAAGCGGAGTATATTGCTATAGTTGAAGCAGCAAAAGAGGCAGTTTGGATCCGTAAATTCCTAATTGGATTAGGAGTAGTCCCGTTAGCAGCTGAGCTCGTTCCATTGTATTGTGATAATAACGGGGCTATAGCGCAGGCTAAGGAACCGCGGTCTCATCAACGATCCAAGCATGTTCTTCGACGTTTCCATCTGATTTGTGAGATCATACATCGTGGCGATGTAAAGATCGAGAAGGTCGCATCAGATGACAACATTGCAGATCCGCTGACGAAAGCTATTTCACAGCAAAAGTTTGAGAGACATATACATAGTTCAGGTGTTAGATGCTTGAGTGACTGGCTATAGGCCAAGTGGGAGATTGTTAGACAATTATGACCCATAGCGTCACTGTTTGTAAAAGACATTGTGTTTTTTGTACAAAATTAACTATGTAGTAATGAAATTGCCTTTTACCATTTCGTAATTTATTTTTTGATATAGAAATGGTAGAAGTCCTTATAATTACTTCCAGATTGAGATGATATGAGACAGTATCAATCTATAAAGGTTTGATCATTAAATATCTCTAGTCATAGTATTATCGAGACTGGACATCGATAATGCGGAATAGACTTGTATTACACTTGTGCGCGTTGTGGGAGCATAACTGCATAGTTCTCATATATTTAAGTATTGGATACTTATACAAGTTTGATAGGAGGTTGTGTTTACCGATGGTACGGAAACAGCTTCACTTCAGATAGACCCCACGGAATCCCATTGGTTGTATGACAATGTGTCTATGGGAATCCGAATCAGGGTAGGTGTATTTGGTCTTAACCTGAGACTTGCATCGCTAATACTTGCGACAATCATTACGCTTTAGTTTTGGTCGTCCAGGACTTTAACAGATTCTGTGTACGCCTCTTTTGGGCTTATTGAGAATCGTAGAGTATTGGATGTGATGTCAAGATGGAAGTGTCACTTCAGTCATATGAAGATGATGTTCACATAGGGATACACAACTGGTACTCTAATGTGTTGCAACCATCGGGATAATATGACAATGTCATGATTATTCAATTAAAAAACTAGTTGGTTGTGATCTGATATATGTTTCGTACGAGGCAGACACTATTCCAGTCCTAGGCCTTGCATGTGACATCTGATACTAGATCACTATACGTAATACTACATATACTACGCCTGACATAGATTATATTTTCCAGTAAGAATATTTCTGGAGAATTTGGTAGGCACGGTGCTTTGCTAGAAGCCAATCATGTCTTGTAAATCGATAAGCATGTGGTAGGAGGTACTCACTTTATCGGATAGTCCGATAACCGGATTTATTACCAATATATCCAGAGGTCTCTTGGGTCGCTTTCCAAAGATTCACCGATGACAGTTGACTCGATTAGAATTAATCTGGGATTAATTAAGAGAGAGAAAATTAATCTGGGATTAATTGAGGCATTATTTAATCTGGGATTGGATGTGTTCGAAAGAGAGAGAGCGCGATTAATTTGGAATTAATCGGTAAAATGAATTTAATAGTTAAATTTGATTTTTCTATTTAATTTATTGATATGGACTAAAATTAATATATTGGATATATATTTGGAATTAGATTTCAACACGAAAAAAGTCGAACTTTAATACTTGCGAACGGATTAATTTAGAATTAATTCGTAAATGGCATTCATATTGAATTTACGAGGCGTCGTTATTTAATTAAATTAGATTTAATTATTTAGTGACGAAAATTCGTTTAATCGGATTGAACGGATCCGAGCCGCGGTAAACATTCGTATAAATCGTTTGAATTTTGATTTCAAATTGTGGGGCCCACTTCACATGTGGTAGTTGGGAGAGTGGTTGGTATTTAAGCCAAACCACCAACTTTCCTAACCACCTTGGAATGGTTTTGGTGAAACCATTTACCCAACCACCTTGTTGAGGTGAAAATGGTAACTTGGATTCACCAAAAGTCTTTCTCTCTCTCATTTGGTGTCACATCTCAAAACACAAACCCTAGTTTATTTTCCTTTGGGCGTGAGCTTCCTAGTTCTTCTCTCTTTGATTTTGTTGCAAAGTCAAGTTAGCTAGCACTTCAAGGAATCAAAAAAGGTGATAGGGAAACAATTCAAAGCTTGGAATCAACATTGAAAGTTGGATCTTGAAGATCACTTCTCAAAATTTTTCAAAGCCAAATCTGTTCATTGTAAGTATATTCCGTAACTTATAATGATTTTATCACACACTTTCATGCTTATTTGATCCTTGGCATGTTCTAGGAACACTAACAGATTGATTAGAGTCTTAGGAGATGGGAGAGGCTTAGAATATTAGGGTTTTGTTGTGACTGCCTGCGAGAGAGGGGAGAGAGAGCCGAGGGTTATTTTCTTTTGTGTTTTTCATGAATGGAGTTGTTGGAGAGAGAAGAGAGTATGCTAGGGTTTTATTTTTATAGAGATAGGGGGTTGGGGAATTAGGGTTTGCATGGGTTTTTAAACAAGGAAAGAAATCATTAAATTAGGGACATGATTTGTTTAAATTAGGAATAGGTTTATTTGATTTATTTTATTTAGGAATTTAATTTATTTAATTTTGGTATTAGATTTAATTTAATTTAATTTAGTTTTAATTTAATTTGATTTAGATTTAGTTTAATTTAATTTAATTTCAATTTAATTGTTTTTTAATTTAATTTAATTTGTGACATGTTTTAATTATTTTTGGATTGGGTTTGGGTGAGATGGGCTTGGTGTGTGTCTTAGTGATGTGTGGGCTTGGTGTGTGGTTTGCGAGGTTTTTGGGCTAAAGTTGCTTTAAAACGGAGGTCCAACAAGCGAGCCCGAGGCTAAATAAGTGAATAAAAATCTAACAAAAATACTGATTCCCTTCCGACGTCCGTTTCCCGCGACTTCCTCGACTAAAAAGGTAGTGTCTCCAAATAAGACTCATCATAGAGACTTATATGTAAAAATATAGTGCCTACAACCGTAATCCCTAACGGAAAATTGAAATTCAATAATTAAATCGAATTCCATAATAGGAAGTGGACCCCATGAATATATTCCGACTCACAGCTTTGGCACGTTCTCACCTACGTATATTCACAGGTAGACAACTCATTGTCAATCACACTCAATGTGACTCCTAATTTTGGTCCTGACCATTTCTCTTTTTGACAGCATTGGCATGTTCACAAGAGGTGTATCAAGGCTTCCTTTTTCAGTGACAAACTCAAGATACGATATAGTCTTGAAAGCTTTGGCACGTTCAAGATTTCCACTTTCACTTGAATTTGTCTCTTATCATATAAGTTTTACTATGCAAATGCACTACCATCAGCCATAACTGCACAGCTTTGGCATGATACAACTTCAACATAAAGAAAATATTCGCATCCGTACTGACAATGCGGACCAAGAAACAAGTATTCATAATACTAGTTACTTTAATGCCTTATTTAACGGGGATTTTTATATTGTCAAACAATCTGAAATTAATCAAATCAATTTCACATGCAGGCGTAAATAATAAAAGTAGATTAAATATTATATATCAAGCATGACAAATGTAATGGATGTAGGATCAGACTCGCTCTGATACCATTTTTTTGGAGTTTTCTCAAAGGCACAGACGAAAGCACGGTTCGGCTGAAATCGTAATTTTAAAAACTTTTAAACTTACCGAATAAATTATTCAATATTCAATATGAATAATTCATTCATATTTCACCCAAACATATTATATCTGTTATCAAATAATAATATAAATAATTTAAAAACATCGATAAACTTTTACGAAAATATTTTTCCGTAAAATGGCATAAAACGGTTTTTTGCCCGAACGGACCAACCGATACATATCAGGGCTATCCAGGTCCGCCTCAATAGTACTTGTCAGTTCATGGACTACTCAAATTATGACCAAATCACTATTTGGACAGCAAACATCCGGTAAGCCTGAAACTCACCCCGATAACACCATTTTTCACATTTTTTGCATATTTCAACTCCGAAATAATTTCTGATAATTGTTCCAATGCCAAAACACATCAATTACATTTATAAAACATACTTTTCATCACAGAAATTCTAGATCTGATTTAGTAACTAAAATTATCATTTTTCATGCTTTAAATCCAATTTTCGCAACATTAATCATATTAATATTTTCACCAACTAAAGTCACCAAAAATGAAGAACTCAAGAACAATTCTAGGATTACAAGAGTGGTCATAACACTCCAGAATGGTAAAAAGTCATCAAATGACAAAATTGAATTAATATTACACTAATATTACTCAATTTTACTTCACACATGCATCCTGCCTCCACATCCATCCTCCAAATCAAAAAGCCCTAAAATCTAAGAAATGAAGAAACCATAAAACTATTCTAGATGTTCAAGAACAAGAAACAAGCTTTCTAAGTTTAAGATTACCTCAAAATCTTCTAATTTCCTTAAACTTTCTTCTTGATTTCTTCACTTTCTTCCTTATTTCTTCAAACAAATTTTTGGGAGCTTTCTTCTTTGACTGATTCGGTCATGGTTTCCTCTTAATAAGAAAATAATTTTTTTTCACTTTAAATAATGGTCATGACCGACTTTATGAGAGGAAGGGTATTTTGGTCATTTTATTTAATTTAATCTAATTAACTAATAATAAGCTTTAAGTTAACAAATCCAATTTGTATACTTCAAGCTTAAAAGAATCATGCCATATGTAACCAATAATAATCAAACATATTGCATAAAAATTATGTAATATTGATATAATTTAATTATTTAGATATTTAATATTTAAACACCTAAGTAATTAATTAATGCGATTATTATTATATATATTATTTACATTAAATAACAAATACATATATAATGGCATGTGTCAAAGTCTCATTTGATAATTAATTAATATGTATCAAATCAAATTTTATATCAAATACAAATACACATTAATTATTAATTGACCAAAATCCTCTAATGTATGTATTTTCGTTTAACCAATTAAACAATTCAAAATAACTCATTTAATCGAGTGAAGTATTATGAACAATCTATATTATTCATAATGTGTTGCCTAAGTGCTCAACAAGTACACTTCATATTGTGGGACTCTCAAAGTTTAGGTTTATCCATCATAGAATCAAATTTCGTGTCCATAATTCACCCATTCATAAATTATGACTACCACTAATAATCTCGCTAAACTATGCAAGTCGAGGTCATTACATACGTATAATCCATCTGTCACAAGCTATCAATATTATACCAAGATATAGATAAGAACGTCAAATATCTAAAGTATAATATAGTCGACTTTCAAATTTATGATCTCTAAATAAAACTCGACACTCACTTCTAAAGTATACCACGGCCATGGATTTACTAGACCGAAAACACATTCAAGATACCTAAGCCTTGTACACATGACTGACAGATTCTATCTGATACTTACGGGATATCATGAATATCAGTCCACACCCAACGAACAGGCGGAGGTATGAGATAAATAGATCGGTGACATGATTTCTATCAAAGTGTGGAGGATGTCTCATATATCCACAGTGGTATCTCAAGTCGAATGATCACTATCCTACTCGACTCGAGAAGATTCCTATTAATGTTAGTGTATGATCTATTAGGAAATCTTCGATGAGTTATTCAGTATTTATCAAATAAACACCTACATATCTAGAATGGTCTCCCAATACTCATGGTTCATTGGGATAAATTATCAGACCAAGTCTTGATATACGACATGTACCGGTCTCAACGGATTTTAATAACCAACCTGTGTGAGTAAATCTTGACCAGGAACTTTATATGAGAATATACAACGTATAGTGACGATTCCCAATATCAATTACAAACTACGTTGTAACTGCGGACTACTTTGTAAATCTTGGGGTCTTTGTCTATATATATTTATCACTAAATCATATTTAGTTTCAATCTAATTGTAATTAGATCAAATACGTATATAAAAAAAGAGGTGCAACCATTAAGTAAGTAATATTATGGAAAAAAATTATTCATATTCTTGAATCGGACATAAATACGATCCGGATTGGCACTTCGAGCACCAACCCTAACACTCTTAAAGACGAGGAAAATGAAGAAGTGCCCACATTGAAATTAAAGACTTTGCTAGAAGGATTAAAGTATGTTTTTCTTGGAGATGAACAAAATTACCATATGATAATTTCTTCATCTCTCACAAGCGATCAAGAAAGTCAGTTATTTATTTTGAAAGAACATAAACAAGGAATTGGATGGACTTTAAAATATATAAAAGGACATTAATCCTTTAAAATTCACACGTAAAATACATTTAAAAGATAATATCATGACGCATCGACCACCTAAAAAAGGTTAAACCCTTACATGAAAAATATGGTTAAAAAATGAGTCATTAAATTTCTTGATTCATTCCTATTTTATATACCTAGTTTAGAGAAACCTAAAATAAGAAACGAAAAGTTAAACAATTAGGTGATTGTTATAAATGCGCATGTTGGACATGCAACACTCGTTGTCGTTATTTAGGAATGATGTCTAATAATCCCAAATTAAATAAATCAACCTATTAGAGATGGTCTGAGTAACGAGTCATTAGATAATATATCATTGACTCTTGAGACGTATCATTATGGATTTAATAAACTGATTCACAATTTACATATATAATTTCAAAAAGAAAGACAACAATACAGTCTCGGGAATCTGACTTTAAAAGACCATGTTTGTCAATTTATAAAAAAATTAGATGGGAAGCATATCCCTGAAATATAGAGGGCGTTCAAGCCGTTACTGGACGTAAAACCTGAGCAAGATGTGAGTCACAATCACAACTATTAGTACATATCATTTACTGATTTGATTTTCTTTTATTGTTTTAATATGTAACCTTTCTTTTTAGTAGCAGTGTTGTAAATTCAATTGTCAATTCCACACTAATCAGGTGATGTCTTCTAAACTCCACTTCTTCTTTTTTGGATATTGGGGATAATGTCTCAATATGGTTGGAGGAGGGGATAGTTGACTAGATAGTTTTTGTTTTTTTTGTTTTCCTTTTTGTAAAAAAAATATTTTTTTATTTTTGTGTTGTTATTTAAAAAAAACTGTTGTTTTTGTTTTGTAGTTATTTCGTGTGTAAAAAATATTTTTGTGTTGATTTTTCTTTTGTATTTTTATTTAAGAAAACTACACAAAATCCAACAACAAAATTTTGACCAACCAAGTGGAATTGTTGTTCAGAGATGGAAGAGTAACGAGTTTTCGCTCATGAGACATATCTCAATATAATTGGTAATAAGTTATTTTTGTTCATTTCTTTTTGAATGATTTAAATTTGTGAACTTTCCATAATATTTATTAAATTTGATCTTCATATGCTCATTTGATAGGTATTATCAACATACACGGTATTTTATGATCATGGGTTGTACGTGAAAATTTTATAATTTTCAGTTCTCTAGTTTGTTGGAGGTATCATCGAAAGGTAGTGGAATTTATTTTTTTTAGTTAAAAAAATAAACCAAGCTTTTGCTTAGTAACCGGACATTTATCTCAACAAGCAGTGATTGTTCGCATAAAATGATAGAGCTTGAGTTAGTTTTAAAAAAAAAAATAATAATAAATCAAGGTTTTACTTAGTAATCTGACATCTTATCTCAGTAAGTAGTGAGTGTTCGCGTAAAATGGTACTTGAGTTTGTAAAACAAATGTGTGAAAAAGTTCAATTTTGTAACCTCTCTATTTCGAGCAATTAAGTCGTAAGAATATTTTAACACTTAGTGCCCTAATACCAACTCGTCTAGGAGTCACTAGCCCAAAGCTCGTGACATGGGTTAAAGAGGAAACTTAAAGAAACCAGACACCTCTTCTTTTTAACATTTGAAATCCGAGCAATTAAGTCTATATGAGTGTCTTAACACCTAGTGCCCTAAAGCCAACTGGTTTGGGAGTCATTTACCCAAAGCTCGTTAGAATGGTTAAAGATGTAATATTTTTTTTTAAAAAAAAAAAAAAAAAAACTATTTTGTATATAAATAAACAGTCATTGCCAAAAGGTGTGAATTTTAATATAACTTTAGGAAAAAAAATATTACTCTCTTTTCAACAAGACCTGTGAATATTGTGGGCACAATGAATTGATTGATACTTTGTTTTATATATGTATGAAATAAGGGTAAAAAGTGTAGGAGAATTTGTTTATTTGATAATTTAGAAAGAAATTAAACAATTACTAACTTGGATAAGAATTTATCTTTTTAGTTTTCAATTAAATTACTACGGACTAATAATAAGCTGGTTGGGGGTGTGATGAACACTAAAAAAAATACATACTATTAAAAATAAATTTAATCATTTTACACTTGTAGTTTTTTTTAATCCCCTTAATTTAGCAAATTTATGAAATGATAATTAAATTTATATATTATATATTTTTATTTTTATTTTTATTTCTTATGTAGGTGAATATTACATTGGATGCATAACTAAAAAAAAGGTTGTGATATTTGGATTTTGGAGGCCAAAAACTTGAAATTGTGTTCTAAAAATGTACAATTTGGGAAATTTCGCAACTTTCGTATTTTGGACATAATTATTTACTCTGATATTGGATTGAGACGATTCTAATTTCAGATGAAAGAAGACTCAAATATCTACAACTTTACCCTGCAAGATTTTCCAGTTCTAATATTTTCAAGGTCGAAATTAGTGAAGAAACCGATGTATGTTGTATGTAATTTTAATTATTAGAAAATAAAGTAAAAAAATAAGTAAAAGTTGAATGTCACAATCTATAAATATTTGTAAAATGATCAACAAAAATAAAAAAAAAATCAAAAAAGAAAAAAGAAAAAAGAAAAAAGTAAATTAGTAAACGTTTATAATTTGTATTTGATTTAGAAAGTTGTAATTAATAATTGAGGGATGAACACTTCTACTATCAACAGAGGTGCTCACCTCTCAATTTTTGCATGCTTCTTTCATTTTCTCTCTTGAAGAATTTGGAAGAAGTGTCTTATGTGTTTTATTTTTCTTATCATTTTTTTCTTTCAGTAATAAAACTATGTGTTGTTTTATTCAAAGCATGAGACACTTATTTATGGATGGTTTTATATATTTAACATAATTGAGTACCTTACTGAACTTGTTATATACAAATATTATCATCATCTTTATGGCTAGTTTTATATGTTTTGACATAATTAATTCCTGAAGTAAATTAACTGGATAATAATGACAATTTATATATTATAAAAACTAAGATTTCTTTATATTTAAAATATTAAGAGTGGATTCCCTAGCCTCAGCATTCTAATTTATTATTGTTGTTCAATTTAAAATTAGTTCATCACCTCAATCAAGTCTTTTTATTTTTACTCGAATTGTTATTTTATTTTACTAAGTTTATTCATTGTGGATCGACCCCGAACTTGCCAGTTTATTTTATTACTTCGAAACTCTTATATTTATGAGTAAAAAATCACTTTGTAAGTGTGTTAGCTAACATGATGAAGGACGCGTTGACCAAAATGTGTGTGAATAGAGTGGTAGATCTTCGGGCTTGGGTGTCATAAAAGGCAAGGTGATGTGGGTTGTTGTGCTTAGATGGAAGGAGAGTCAGGGTCAGGCTGTGATGGTTTCCTTTGCTTGTTTGTTGAAGTTAGTTGATATGAGAGTATTTTGAAAAGAGCCAACTTACAGCTTTTGGCTCTCGTGCAATCTTTGGTTTAGGTCGCGATCTTATTTGCGCTATCGCATTTTTCCAGATGTATCGAGCACATCTCCTTTACTTAGGATTTATTGGGATTATTTAGTGTTATGGTGGTCTTAAAGGGTGTGGTGTGGTGTGTGGATGTGTGGTATTTGGCAGGTGTGTGGGCGTGGTCAAGTTGTTTCAAAGATCAAGTGAAGAAGTTGCAGTTTCCTTGTGCTGTTGCAGGTAGAACTTAATATTGTGCTGTTGATCAGGTAGTGTTGCCTTATCTTGGACGTGTTCAGTTTATTTTTAGTTTTAATAGAAGTAGTGGCAGGATCATGAGCTGCAGAAGAATTGAATTTTGTGATGTTAAATAGGCAGTGTAGTTTTCTTCTAGGGTTGGTTTTGTTATTAAAGATCAATAGATGAAGTGGCAGGTTCAAGAACTACTGAAGTGTCAGGCATAGATTCCTTATTAAGGAATCGTTGGGGTCTTCTCGTGTAATGGTGCTCTAAAGGGCATGGTGGTTGGCCCTGTGCTAGCTGACGTTGTAGCTTCTTACGAGTGTTGGTTCAGTTTGTTTCTAAGAAAAATAGAAGAAGTTGAATATTAAAGAAATGCTGATGTATGTAGTTTGAGTTTGGTGATGCAGTTTTCTTGGGTTAATCAATATGCATGGTCAGTGTTGGCTTTTTGGGTAAAATGTAAGGATGTTAGGGATGGTAGTTGGGGTGTAAATATTTTTTTTTTGTCTTTCACATTATATGTTTAAGTTGTATCTTTGGTCGGAAGTATTGGTGATATATGGCTATTCGTTTTTTCGTTATTTTAATAGTATTGATTATGTATTTTTTTTTTTAAAAATAGTTTGTGTTAATATTGAGTTGAATTCATGTTTATTCATTTCAAATATTTAATAGGAATATGAAACTTAACACTGTCTCTTTGCAGTTCAGATTTGGCTTTCCAATTAGGTCATTGTAAAAAAATCATGGAAAAATATTCATCACTTCGCTATTTTACATTTAGAAAAAAAACAAAACTAAATTAGTTAGCATAAACCTAATAATGTAATCCTCTTTCGCTGTTAACAAAGGATGATCTAGTTGCTTAGCTTTCTTGCCTTAATAGCAAGATGTTGAATTTTTTTTTTTTTAAAGAATGGTGATGGTTGGTCAGTCAAAAAAATCTATTGGAAAATCGTTCAGTCAAGTTCATGAAATAGAGGCAGAGGTTCAAATAAATACAAGTGAATATGAAATGAGGTACATGATAGTTATTGGAAAAAAATATCATTCCTTAATTTTTCATCATGAATCTAAATTTTTTACTTAATAAATCTTGAATGTTTATAGGAATTTAGGAACCATATTATTTTATCTAGGCCAATCCTGATCTATCCCGACTAATTGCTATCTTTAATTGAATTGTCATCACATTATTATTATTTTTTTTTAAAAATATATATATCATTTCTTAAGAGAAAATTACACTTTGATCCCTCTTGAAATGTATTTCTACAACTTAAGTTCTTGATAAAAATTTTAATACCGTGTTTGGTTCATTGTATTAAAACATTAAAAGAAATCACATATCGTTGAAGGTTAACGACTGAATGAAATATTCTAACAAACTATTAATTAATTTTAATATATAAATGTGTTGGATAATCAATCATTTGTATATTTACCCTTACACAATGTGTTCATTTCCGACTATTTTAACACTGATAAAATGAGTTATTAGAAATTTAATAGATCCAAGTGATAAAAATAGATTCCAAGGGGAATACAAAAGTGCCAAATCAAAACTATTTAAAGACTAAATTTTCACAATGGTCAGAGTTCCGTTATATAAATAAAAAAAAAAAAATTTAAAAAATAAATAAATAAATGACATAAAAGAAGATAAATCATAAATCAAGAATTCATCTTTCAAATCAATAATCAATAATGGTCATTTTTTACTGGAATATATGCATGCTTCTTGCCATACACGTGTCATAATGGTATATTGATATTTGTTCCTCTTTAACCTTCTAAAACCAAAGCTATATTTTATGGTGATGCTTTCATGATGATGAGTTAAAGAAGAATAGGAACCGAGGAAAAATGAGAGATTTGAGTAGGGGCTTTCTGAATTTTGGGATTCTAATTGAGTTTTTAAAATACAAAATCTACTTATAAAAAAATAATCGAGGAAAAATAAGAGATTGGGGTAGGGTGGTGTTGTTGTGATTAAACACACACGAATAGAGATGATTGAGAGAAAACTCTTCTTTTATTATACGAACAAAAGAATTACAAAGCTTACAATTCAAGCTTTACAAAAAACTCTCAACACTTTACTCTCTATACACTCACTCACGCTTGGGATGATGAACTAAGGTCTCAAAGCTCCATTTTATAGTGCCAAAACCATGTGCTATAGTGCCACACGGTTTTGGCACTTGTTGCAGCAAGCTGACAGTGGCTGGCAATGTCTCCATCATCTTTCGGTGCCTATTGTCTTCATTTGCCTGGGTGGCATGCATGCTGCACAGCTGATCACAACAAATCTCCCCCTCGGTGAAGATTTCCTCAAAATCTGAACCGATCATCAATCATCCAAATCGGATCCTTTAAAAGGATCCTCCCCTGGCTGCATCTGTATGACTGCCTACGTACCCTGAGTTGGGATCAAGCCAATCGTAGTTCTCTGAATCTCCCCACTCTGACTATGTAGAGAGTTTTGTCATCCCGGCTATGGCACGACAGATTTCAAGCTTCTCTTTCGGTAAAATCTTCGTGAACATATCGGCACCGTTGTCGTCGGTGTGAATTTTCCTGAGTTGTATCAGCCTTGAGCTCAGGACGTCCCGTATCCAGTGATACCTCACATCGATATGTTTTGATCTCGAATGAAAGGTGGAATTTTTACCGAGATGGATAGCACTCTGGCTATCGCAGTACAAAGTGTACTTCTCCTGCTTGAAACCCAATTCCTGGACGAACGTCTTCATCCACAGCAATTCCTTGCAAGCTTCTGTCATTGCAATGAATTCTGCCTCTTTTGTAGAAAGTGCAACACATCTCTGCAACCTAGACTGTCATGCCACAGCTCCTCCTGAGAGAGTAATAAGATACCCCGAAGTAGACTTTCGGGTATCCACATCTCCTGTCATATCTGAATCGGTGTAGCCCATCAACACTGGCTTGTCGCTTCCAAAACATAACCTCATCTTGGATGTGCCTTGTAGATACCTCATGATCCATTTGACAGCATTCCAGTGTTCTTTTCCTGGGTTTGACATAAACTGACTGACCAATCCAACTGCGTGTGCTAAGTCTGGCCTCGTGCACACCATGGCATACATTAGACTTCCCACTGCTGAGGTGTATGGAATCTGTTTCATTTCCTCCTTCTTTGTCTCAGTAGAGGGACTCTGCTGCGTACTCAATCTAAGTGGGTAGCAAGAGGAGTGCTAACCGCTTTAGCCTTGTCCATCTGGAATCTCTGAAGTACCTTCTCGATGTACTCCTCCTGTGACAAGTATAACTTCATGGCTTTCCGATCACGACCGATCCTGATGCCAAGAATCTGTTTAGCTGGCCCCAAGTCTTTCATCTCAAAAGACTTACTCAGTTGCTGCTTCAGATTATCAATCCTCGATTGATTCCTGCCAACTATCAACATATCATCTACATATAACAGTAAGATGATAAAGTCATCGTCAGAAAATTTCTGAACGAAAACACAATGGTCTGAAGTAGTCTTTTTGTATCCCTGCTCCCCCATAACTGACTCAAACTTCATGTACCACTGTCCCTGTGCCTGTTTCAAACCATATAGGCTTTTCCTGAGTCTGCACACATAATCCTCTTTCCCGCTGACTCTGAAGCCTTCTGGTTGCTCCATGTAAATTTCTTCTTCCAGATCTCCATGAAGAAATGCGGTCTTGACATCCATCTGCTCAACTTCCAAGTCGAGGCTTGCTGCTAAGCCAAGTACTACTCTGATGGATGACATCTTCACAACTGGAGAGAAGATTTCATCGAAGTCAATGCCTTTCCTCTGATTGAATCCCTTGATGACTAGTCTGGCTTTGTATCGAGGTTGTGAAGTATGCTCATGTTGCTTCACTCTGTACACCCATTTGTTCTTCAAAGCCCGTTTGCCTTTTGGCAAGTTCACCAACTCAAAAGTGTGATTGTCATACAACGATTTCATCTCATCTTGCAAGGCTTCCTCCCACTTTTCTCTGTCTTATGTTTCCACAACCTCCTGGTAGCTCTCGGGTTCTCCCCCGTCAGTAAGCAGCACATACTCATATGCAGAGTATCTGGTGGAAGGTCGCCTCTCTCTGTCAGACCTTCTCTGTGGAACTGTTCGTGTAGCTTCTAGTACTGGTGGTTGATCATGATCACCATTTCTGGGAGCTTCATCACCTGTACCCTCATATCTGGGAACCTCATCTTCAACTTGTACTGCACCGGTGTATGAGGTTCTGGATTAACATCTCTGTATTGTTGGGGCATTGTCTTCATCTCTTTTCTGATATCTTCTATGGTCTGGTCTTCAACAAAGACAACATCTCGGCTTCTGATAATCTTCTTTTCAACATGATCATACAATTTGTAGCCGAAATCATCCTGACCATAGCCAATAAAGACACATTGTCGCTTCTTTGCATCAAGCTTGGATCTCTCATCCTTTGGGATGTGTACAAAAGCTTTGCACCCAAAGACATGCAAGTGCTCATATGACACTTCTTTATCTGTACAAGCTTGGTTAGGAACATTACCTTTAAGTGCGACTACTGGGGACATGTTCAAAACATGTACTGTTGTGTTGAGTGCCTCCCCCCAAAATGTCTCCGGCAACTTGGCTTGTGACAGCAAGCTTCTGACTCTTTCGCATAAGGTTCTGTTCATCCTCTCAGCAAGGCCATTCAGCTGAGGTGTCTTCGGAGGTGTCTTTTGATGTCGGATTCCTTGCGTCTTGCAGTACTTATCAAACGGACCTCTGTATTCTCCACCATTGTCTGTTCTGATGCACTTCAGTTTCTTGCCGGTTTCTCTCTCCACCAAAGCATGAAACTCCTTGAACACTCCCAACACTTGATCTTTTCTCTTCAAGGTATATGCCCAGATCTTCCTTGAATGATCATCTATGAATGTCACAAAATATAGTGACCCACCAACTATTTTTGTCTGCATCGGACCGCATACATCTGAATGTATGAGATCTAGTACCTCCGGTTTCCGTTGAGGTGAGGAGCTCTGGAAGGACACTCTGTTTTGCTTTCCAGCCATGCAGTGTTCACACTTCCGTAAGTGTGAGTTCTTTAATTCCGGAAGAACATTCCGCCTGCGTAGTATCTCCATCCCCGTTTGACTCATATGACCGAGCTTTTTATGCCATAGCTCGGCTGCCTCATTACTGTTGACTGTATTTATGCTACTATTGGAAATCATAGCATGCATCAAATACAGAGTTGAATCTTGCCAGCCACAAGACCAGTTAGGTGATAGATAGTGGTGTCTCCATACACGCCACATCTCGCAGAGACTTCTTTTCATCTTACACACCAGAAGACTACGGTGCTGTAAGGATGGGGAATGACGGACAGTCCAAGATTCACAACATCTTCTTCATATATAATATGAAATTCTTTGGAGGTATTTTCGGTGGTAGTAGCAACTCTTTATTGGTTAGAGTCATCATCTCTCCTAGACTGCTCGTTCTTCAGTTTGTAACAGTCCCTCTTCATATGGCCTTTCTTTTTACAGTGATAGCACTCAATATCTCTAGTTCTTGATTTACCTCGGTTCTTGTCTGGTCTACCTGGGCCTCGGCTTTTACTCCTCCCCCTTCTGGTGTTCTTTTCTGTCACTAGAGCTCCAGAGGTTGAGGTTGATGCTGACTCCTGCATTCTCGTCCTCTTTTCTTCCTCGAAGATCCTGGTCTTTGCAATCTCTATAGTGACTTTCCCATCTGTGGCTGAATTGATCACGATAGATCTGAACGTTTCCCAAGATTCTGGTAACGTATTAAGGAGTATTAAGCCATTGACCTCATCACCGAAGTCTATGCCCAATCCAGACAGTTCTTTCATGGTGCCGAGGAAATCGTTGATATGGTCCGCCACAGCTGTACCTTCCTGGTACTTCAATCCCATCATTTTTTTGATACAGTACAGCTTGTTGTTGCCAGTTTTTGCTCGAAAAAGTTCCTCCGGCATTTGCATCTTCACTGACATGGTTCACGATACTGTCGTCGATCCACTGACGAATAGTACTGCATGTTTTCTGGTAAAGATTAGCCCACTTCTCATCGGTCATTCCTTCTGGTTTCTCCTCCAGAAATACTAATCCATCATAGTCCTTCACATACAGAAGGTCTTTCATGTTGAGTTTTTCTAAGGTCCCAAGATCAAATCAAAGTATGAAATCATGTGTGAACACATCAACGGAGGTAGCGGAATACTCACATCGATCGGTTGAGTCGATTTGGAGACGATTCAAGCCCAAAAACTCACTGCCAAGGACGCCCATTCACTGCAGTTCACTGCCTCCATTTTTCAGTTTTGAGATGACGAAACGGAGCTCCAAGCCTCGTCCGATGGATCCCGGCTCATGGGTGAACCTCCCTACCACCTTCGCAAGACTCGTAAGTGTGCTAGCACTTGAGTTTTTGCCACAAAAACCCACCCTTGCTTCCCTTGGACTCACGGCATTTTGGTTCAAAACCAGAAACTTTTTCAGTTGGGCGTGAGCTAGAGGAGAGAAATGAGAGAGAAGAGATTTGTGTGTTGAATTGAAATGAAATGCATCAAGTGATCTTATATACTTGTTTGAGTTGAAATTAACTTAATTTCCCTTGCATTTGCATTTATTTGCCTTGCATTTGCATTTAAAAAGTCAAACAATTTAAAGCAAACACTATTCACATCAACTTTAAGTCATGTCTACTTTATGTCAAGTGTCATGTCTTTTCCATCAATCAATCACTCACATCAATCAATCAAATGTCACATCACTCAAAGTGACGCTTGATTTGACGCTTGATGTGATGAATGACTTGACGTAGATTTGACGCTTGATGTGACTTGCGTCGCCGCACTCGAATTCGAAATACGAATGCGCTCGCAATCACACTCGGGCTCGGGTTCGCTAATTCCAAATTAACGATTTTTCCGTCGCGTCGTAATTAAATGATTACGCCTAGCGAATTCACTATTCACGTCGCTAACGAATTAATTCTAAATTAATTCGTTCGCCCGAATTAAAATCTAATTTTAATTCCGCGTCGAAATCTAATTTCGTTTAATATATCGAATATATTAATTTACCGATTAATTCCAAATTAATCATTATCTCTCTCTCGACGATATTTTATCCTAGATAAAATATCTCCGTAATTAATCCTAGATTAATTTTCTCTCTCTTCTATATAATCCCAGATTATTCAAGAGTGCGAGTTGTGCGTCATCGGTGGATTATCGGGAAGCGACCCATGAGATCTCCGGATAAGTTGGCTAAAATACGGTCGTCGGTGTAACCGAATCACGTACGTACCAAGTACTACGTTCTACCGATTTACGAGACAAGGTCGACTCCTAGCAAAGTACCAAGTCTACCCAATTCTCCGGACATATCCTATTAAGAATATTTAGATCTATATCAAGCGTAGTATACAATCGTATTGTGCATATCGGCCCAGTATCGGATAGTCACGTGTTAGGGCTGGGGCTGGATAAGTGTCTGCCCCGTCCGAAACACATATCGGATGTCTGGTAACTAGTCTCTATAATCGGATATTCATGACCTGGTCATAATATCACGATTGGATGCGCATCACTTAAGAGCACTAATACCGTATCCTGCGTGACATCATCTCCACTATGACTGGAGTGATACTTCCGTCTCGACATCACACCAATACTCTACGACTCTCTGATAAACCCAGAAGTGGTAGACACAGAACCGGTCAAGCCCCCAACCACCAAAACCAAAGTTTATCGATTATCGTAAGTATTAGCGATGCAAGTCTCAGGTTAAGACTATACACACCTACCTTGATTTCGGCCTCCCATAGACACCTATTCATAATACCAATGGGATTCCGAAGGGTCTATCCAGAGCGAAGCTGTTTCCCGTACCATCGGTGAAACACGACCTCCTATCGCACTTGCATAAGTCTCCAACACTTATATATATGAGAACTATGCCGTTGTGCCCTCACAACGCGCACAAGTGCAATACTAGCCTATTCCGCATTATCGATGTCCAGTCTCGATAATACTACGGCTAGGGATATTTAATGATTAATCCTTCGTGGACTGATACTGTCTCATATCATCTCAATCCAGGAACTAATCATAGGGACCTCTCTTCATTTATATATCTATGGTGATCTAATCACAAATGATGAGAGTGCAATTTCCTTGTTACATAGTTAATTTGCTACAACAACACAATGATCTGTGCAAATAGTGACGCTATGGGTCATATTATCCAACAATCTCCCACTTGGCACGTAGCGAGTCACTCAAGTGTTCCAACACTTGAACTATGTAAGGTTCGCTCAAATTGCTGAGGAAAGGTTTTCGTCAGCGGATTTGTTTGATTATCGTCTGACGCGATTTACACGATCATCACATCGCCACGATGTATGATCCGAACGAATCAGATGATATAGAAGTATATATCTGGATCGTCGATGAGACCTTTAATTCCTTAGCCTGTGCTGACGCCTAGTTCAGCTGCTAACAGAACTATATCTAATCTAATTAGATTTATGTTCGATCCAAATGGCTTCTTTTGCTGCCTCAGCTGCAGCAATAATCCGCATTTGTTGTTTATTCGGCAACAGTTATCTTGCTCGGAATATTTCCAGCTCACTGTCCCGTATTCAAACTTTATAGTACCGTAGTATTTAATAGTTTGGAAACTTGCAGCGGTGATCCCAGTCACTTCAAGTTCTCCTTCTCCATAGTTTAAGACAGCATCTTTAGTTCTCTAAGATACTAACAGATGTTCTCAATTTCAATTTAGTGACTATCACTAGGATTGACCCGATTGTGACTCCATATGCTCGAAGCGTATGAGACACCAATACAAGTACATTTTAAATGTACGATTTCCCAGAGAGTGTTAACAAACTCCAAATCTATCCCAGTAGATCTTTATTCCTTGAATAAAGGTTGTTACTCCCCAGAATTCTACGGAGAATTTCTATTGAAAGAATATCTATGAAAGCCAAGCTTTCACCATTGCATTATGGGAATTTCACTGTCAGTGCTTCTCCCACTAACCTCCTTATATACACAAGAATTATTTCGTTTTGAGTCAAATCATAAACCATTATGATTATTTCAAAACGACAGTTCCAAGAACCTTATGCTTGCATTGATCCAAACATGGATCGAATAACCCGCAAACCTTGTTTGTCGGTTATACAAAATCGTCAGAATGTTATAAACATTCTCCAAAAGGTTTCCTTTTCAGGAAAGCGATTTTGATTTGTAACTGACACATTTCATAAATGAAATATACAGTTATCATCAAGCATCTTCAAAATGGATTTACCATGGCAACAGGTAAAAGGTTGAACCGTTATTAACACAATGTTGATAACGATACCTTTCGTCAAAAGCCCAGCTTTGTACGTTGGTATGTTGCCTTCCATGTATGTCTTCCTTGAAGACGTTTAATGTACCAATAGGCACAATGCCTTGTGGTACAACAACTAGTATCCAAAATAGTTGTTATACATGAAATCCATTTCGGATTAATGGCACTTTGCCATAACAGGGAGTCGATACCTCGTATCACTTCCTCTAAACGTAGTCGGATGGTACACCTCCATAAGATTGACATCTTTATGAGGTTAGATCAGAAACCCATACCCTAGGTTGTTTTCTGACTCTATCCGATCTACTAATTCTTGTGTATTTGAAGATTAATGGTATAGATTCATCATAGATGAACTATTTGTGTTCCATTAAGGACTTCGTGCCTTGAACAGTGTTACTCCGATTTTCATCGAGTATCACTATCCTCCCACTGACCACTGCATATCGGTATTCCTCTCAGGAAAACCGCATGGTGAGCAACAATTACATTGTTCTCATGTGGGATTTATAAGTACTATACTTAAGGTTTCCCTTAGGATAACCTATATTGGCACTTATCCAATTTGGGTCTTAGTTTGGTATAACCAAACGTTATGCCTGGCATACCCAAATTATCAGGAATGAGAAACCTCGTTTCTTCCTGTTCATATCCTATATGATATCTGTCAAACAGATTTATGGAACCTTATTCTAAATAAGTTTTGCACTGTTAATACATATCCTGTAGAAGGAAATAGTAGCTCAGAGCGACTCGTGACAAACCTTATCATGTCCAACAAAATTTGGTTTTTGGTTCGGACACACCGTCTAACTGACGTGTCACGGGAGGAGTCCTCATATGAAAGAATACCGTACTCTTTCATGTACGTATGAAACTTACTGCTTAAGTAATTTCCATTACGGTCTAACCGTGGCGGAATAATACTATAGCCGATCTGTTTATATACTTCGTGTCGAAACTTCAAAAGTTTCCGATCTGTGTTCTTCAAAAGAAACACATAACCATAACGTGATGCCACATCCGTTAAGGTCACGAAATATTCATGTTCACATCTAGCCTAGCTAGATATGGGCCCACTAACTTCACCATGAATAGGGCTAACAGATCGGTGGCCCTTTTACTATTACCAAGTAAATAGTATTTTAGGTATTTAACCTAATAAACTAGATTCGCAGACCTTATTTGAATAGTCAAATCAGTCCTAGTACCCACTCTTCAAAAGTGTGGATATACGAGTCTCGTTTAATTGTGTCCTAGACAACAATGCCACAAATAAGTCTCTATTGATCAAATCAATTTGAGCTATTTATTTGTCATTTTATATGTTTGAGATTTTATTATATTCAAAATATAAATTATGTTATTTACATCTAATGTATTTATCTCAGTATCATCTTTATATAATGAAACACTTTAGTGTTCTAGAATATAAAGGTTTTATCCGCAACGGATTAAACACTGATATAGAGATAATGTCTCTAGTCAAACTAGTTACATTATAACATTTCCTAATTTAAGTACATACCCAAAGGGTAGTTCCTAAACTTAGGTATCTACGGTCGAAACAGCGACTTTCGTCCCGTTTCCGATTCGCAGAAATCTCGGCTTGAAGTCAGTATCCAGCTCAAAGCGGATTCTGAACATCAATACATATATGTTTTATGTACCACACTAAGTATTTAAAATCCAATTTCAATACTAGTAGTGAACATAACTTTGACAAATATTTTTAAAGTTAGAGCCTCGCCCTTTCTTTAATTCCTTCGTGTCTTCCATATCCAAATGGTAGTCACTTTGGGATATGTCAATTATCTTTTCAATATTTCACAAACCTTTGGCCAAGCCTTGGGTTTCGGAATATCGAAACGATGTGCACCTTGTGCAACATGCCCAATTGCAAACTTTGACTTTTCTCCACTAGAATAGTCAATTAATTCTCTAAGAATTTTAATTGCAATTTTAATACTTTTAAATCTAAAGATAGATTTATTATAAGTATTTAATTAAGCACTAAAGTCATCATCACATAAATCTTCCAAAGATTTTATGCTCTACTATTTGCTTAATTATGGGCTTAGTTATAATAAGTTATTTTATCAAATAAATTAACCTATTATTAATTCCCAATTGAAAATTAAATCATTTAAAACATTTAATCCAAGGATTATATATTTTAAATATTCAACTTTTCAATTCTTTCTTGATTTTAATAGTCCAACTATTTAATCAATTTAATAAGGTACTATTTATTATAATGATTACAATAATCCAATTATTTAATCAACTATAATTTTAATATTGATTACTATAATCCAATTATAAAATCAACTATCATTTTAATTCAATTATATTGATTACTATAATCCAATTATAAAATCAACTATATATTGAATAAGTTTGTATATAGTCCAACTATATATATATTTTTTTAAAACAACGTAAAATATTGACGAATGATATTTGTTTGAGCGCGTATGGCGAGTAATTGAACGAATGTTGCAAATTCAATACTTGCCTCCCACTATTTTTCGTCGAGCCTCTAACCCTCTGTGGAGTACTCGGGAAACCGTGTTTCCTAGTGGGCTGGGATCCTGTCAAATAACATACAACCTTGACTTTGGCCAACAAGCTGTATGCTACTTAACCAGGTAGATCTCACAGATCAATTGGATCCAATCCAATTCCCAGATCCGGTTAGGTGGACATCCAAGTCCTAAACATATTACATATGCCAATGTATCTAATACATTTTCTAACCTTATCCTCCGAATCATCTAGGCCTTGGCTTTGGCACAACAAACCTAATGACTCCAGTTAAGCGGGACCCATTGACAAGGAAAGTTTCGTAATCAATGTCTTTGGACAAGAAGTGATCTTGACTTTGGCCAACAAATCACAACTTGGACTAGACACCGATGTGGAACAAAACTCTCATGATTCAAATACATCTAATTGACAGGTCTTGACTTTGGCCAACAAACCAATGCCAATCAGATCTTGAACAAGAATCATTCAATGGAAGGATAATCGCTTAATATAAAACGAGGGTTTTTCGCGTGCAAATTGGCTACCAATTTAATTATCTTTGTTAGGTCTCATCATCATACACCCTTAAACATGCATTCTAAACACATAATAAAGCGAGTATGAAATAAAATAATAATGATATGCGGATGGATACTTAACACATTGATCCTAGATCAAATCTCTCCCTTTCTCACTCAAGCTAGCACTAGTATTACTTCTACCCGTTACACTACACTTCTAAAGAAACCTCATATACATAGAGGGGAATAGGTGAGAAGAGAATACAAGAGAAAGAAGGTGATAAGGCTGGACACGCAGGTCCAATTTAATAAATCGAATTTATTACAACAATTTCTAAAATTGCCCACCCATCTAATATCCATCCGATATACATTATTCATTCAACACAACCAAGTATTCACACATATAAGCATGCTATCAATCAATCTAATCAAATTAATTAATCTGATAATTAGGTGATCATCCAATGTTCAAACAACGATTTGATTTTGATCGAGTCAAACTCGTTTTTGCGAATAAGTACTTAAAGTACGAATTCATGAATTAAATTAAACTACATCATTAAATCTAATTTAACATGTATTTAATACTAATTCACTATTCAATTCAAATTAAATATTACACTTTATTTAATAAACCTTTTACGATTTAAATTCCAAATCTAATCGTAACGCGTCTCAAAGACCGATTAACGTCCAACGTCAATTCAATTAAAGTCCAATGGGCTTTTGATTGATTTCTTAAGGCGTGGACTTTTGGTCAACTCGGGTCAAACCGATAACCAAAGTCCAATCCGGGATTTACCCCATAAGCCCATAAATCAATCTTGGCCCATTAGGCCCAATTGAACTTTAAAGGTTCATTAAGTCGCATTTGGGCTTTATGGTTAAGGTTTTGGGCCCAATTGGATCCAATCCATTTGGCCTAAACCAAACTTGATAAATCAAGCCCAATAGGCCCAATTACAACATAGAAGCCCAAATCCAATTCAAGCCCAAATAATTAAATTACACTAATCCAATTACGCAATTTAATTACCTAAAGTGCATTACATGATTAATCGACTAAAACAATATTTCTAAAACACAATATTACTCCAATTAATCATGCTAAATTCATTATCACATGTCAAACACACAATATGAAAAATCAAACCCATTTACATGCTTTTAAGTCTCGGCCAAAAGAGGGATTTTGTGTCCGATTCGGTTTCGATCCAATCGAACCCACAATCGACATCAAATCACCATCCTAAATGATTTCACACACATCCAATGTCACAAAATCAAAAACACCAAGACATTAGGGCAATATACATTCGGCCAACTAAGATTTTTGGGGTTTTGTCCAATTCGAAATCCAATCCAATTCGATTCAAATTAACATCAACCTAATCGATTCTAACTCATCAAATGAATCAAAAATCAAAAAATCCAAGATCCCAAATTCAATCAACATTCGGCCAAGGTATATATTTGGGGAAAATTATTCCAAATCATTTTCATCAAATTGATCCAACCAAAATGCAATTAAACATGTTATAAGCATACTCAAACAAACAATTATTCAAATCATGCTCAAATCACATTTACCCAAATTTTAAATCCCTAAAATTTCATGCTTGCAACTATAGCTCTTGATGCCATTGTTGAGTTTTTCTAGGTCCCAAGATCAAATCAAAGCATGAAAACATGAGTGACACATCAACGGAGGTAGCGGAATACTCACATCGATCGGTTGAGTCGATTTGGAGACGATTCAAGCCAAAAACTCACTGCCAAGGACGCCCATGCATGCAGTCCACTGCCTCCATTTCAGTTTTGAGATGACGAACGGAGCTCCAAGCCTCGTCCGATGGATCCCGGCTCATGGGTGAACCTCCCTACCACCTTCGCAAGACTCGTAAGTGTGCTAGCACTTGAGTTTTTGCCACAAAAACCCACCCTTGCTTCCCTTGGCTCACGGCATTTTGGTTCAAAACCAGAAACTTTTTCAGTTGGGCGTGAGCAAGAGAGAGAAATGAGAGAGAAGAGATTTGTGTGTTGAATTGAAATGAAATGCATCAAGTGTATCTTATATACTTGTTGTGAAATTAACTTAATTTCCCTTGCATTTGCCTTCAATGCCTTGCATTTGCATTTAAAAAGTCAAACAATTTAAAGCAAACACTATTCACATCAACTTTAAGTCATGTCTATTTATGTCAAGTGTCAGTCTTTCCATCAATCAATCACTCACATCAATCAATCAAATGTCACATCACTCAAAGTGACGCTTGATTTGACGCTTGATGTGATGAATGACTTGACGTTAGATTTGACGCTTGATGTGACTTGCGTCGCCGCACTCGAATTCGAAATACGAATGCGCTCGCAATCACACTCGGGCTCGGGTTCGCTAATTCCAAATTAACGATTTTTCCGTCGCGTCGTAATTAAATGATTACGCCTAGCGAATTCACTATTCACGTCGCTAACGAATTAATTCTAAATTAATTCGTTCGCCCGAATTAAAATCTAATTTTAATTCCGCGTCGAAATCTAATTTCGTTTAATATATCGAATATATTAATTTACCGATTAATTCCAAATTAATCATTATCTCTCTCTCGACGATATTTTATCCTAGATAAAATATCTCCGTAATTAATCCTAGATTAATTTTCTCTCTCTTCTATATAATCCCAGATTATTCAAGAGTGCGAGTTGTGCGTCATCGGTGGATTATCGGGAAGCGACCCATGAGATCTCCGGATAAGTTGGCTATAAATACGGTCGTCGGTGTAACGAATCACGTACGTACCAAGTACTACGTTCTACCGATTTACGAGACAAGGTCTACTCCTAGCAAAGTACCAAGTCTACCCAATTCTCCGGACATATCCTATTAAGAATATTTAGATCTATATCAAGCGTAGTATACAATCGTATTGTGCATATCGGCCCAGTATCGGATAGTCACGTGTTAGGGCTGGGGCTGGATAAGTGTCTGCCCCGTCCGAAACACATATCGGATGTCTGGTAACTAGTCTCTATAATCGGATATTCATGACCTGGTCATAATATCACGATTGGATGCGCATCACTTAAGAGCACTAATACCGTATCCTGCGTGACATCATCTCCACTATGACTGGAGTGATACTTCCGTCTCGACATCACATCCAATACTCTACGACTCTCTGATAAACCCAGAAGTGGTAGACACAGAACCGGTCAAAGCCCCCAACCACCAAAACAAAGTTTATCGATTATCGTAAGTATTAGCGATGCAAGTCTCAGGTTAAGACTATACACACCTACCTTGATTTCGGCCTCCCATAGACACCTAGTCATAATACCAATGGGATTCCGAAGGGTCTATCCAGAGCGAAGCTGTTTCCCGTACCATCGGTGAAACACGACCTCCTATCGCACTTGCATAAGTCTCCAACACTTATATATATGAGAACTATGCCGTTGTGCCCTCACAACGCGCACAAGTGCAATACTAGCCTATTCCGCATTATCGATGTCCAGTCTCGATAATACTACGGCTAGGGATATTTAATGATTAATCCTTCGTGGACTGATACTGTCTCATATCATCTCAATCCAGGAACTAATCATAGGGACCTCTCTTCATTTATATATCTATGGTGATCTAATCACAAATGATGAGAGTGCAATTTCCTTGTTACATAGTTAATTTGCTACAACAACACAATGATCTGTGCAAATAGTGACGCTATGGGTCATATTATCCAAAATTTCATCTTCCTCTCCATGTTGATAGTTGTGTACTGGTTACAAAAAATTTTTTCCGTTGACCCTTCCATAACAAAAAATTCTAAGCAGGAATTTCCATAAAACGGACCTTCACCGTTGCGTCCGGAATGGTCGAAAATGATGAAAATGACACTTTAGTTTGTCAAAATCCGACACAGGCCAAATTGTAATTTCAGAATTTACAAGGCCAAAGTGCAATTTCAGAAAGTTCAGGGGCCAAAGTGCAATTACGGAAAAGTTTAGGGACTAAATTGCAAATTTTTGAAAGTAAATGGGCTAAATTGTAATTTCCAGAAAGTTCTGGGACCTAACTGAAATTTACCAGACACAGCTGACGTGGCTGTGTTGCTGACGTGGCCGACCCGTGGTGCTGAGTGGTTGCACACGTGGCTGATGACGTGGCTTGCTGACTGTGTAGTGTCTGCTAACGTGGCGCTGACTGGATGCCGACGTGGCGGATGAGTCAGCGTCGTCTACCTTGGAACGCGCGTGCAGAGAGTGTCTGCACGTAAAGTGCGTGGGTTTCTGTCTGACCTGCGCGTGCGGTGAGTGGGCGTCCTCCGGTCTCCGTTCGATCGTCGGAAAATACCACCGTGCTCGTCTCACCGTGAAAAGTCTGATGGTATGCTCAAAATTGATTTCGACAACTTTCGTGAAACCGACTTTCCGAACCGAATCTCCGTTATCGAGTTTCGGGATCCCACCGTGGAACCTTAGCTCCTGATACCACTTGTGTGATTAAACACACACGAATAGAGGTGATTGAGAGAAAACTCTTCTTATTATACAAAAAAAAATACAAAGCTTACAATCAAGCTTTACAAACAACTCTCAACACTTTTCTCTCTATACACTCACTCCGTTTGGGATGATGAACTAAGGTCTCAAAGCTCCATTTTATAGTGCCAAAACCATGTGTTTAGTGCCACACGGTTTTTGGCACTTGTTGCAGCAAGCTGGAGTGGCTGGCAATGTCTCCATCATCTTTCGGTGCCTACTGTCTTCATTTGCCTGGGTGGCATGCATGCTGACACAGCTGATCACAACAGGTCCTGAATCGTCCTGAAAGTTGCGATTTTATTGAGTTTTTAAAATACAATCCGTACCACTAAAAAATAAAAATATAAAAAATATATATATATTTAAAATTCAAAATGTTAGTACTCATCCAATTACCTATGTTGATTGTCCCTATAACCAAAGAAAGAAATGGTCATTAGATTAGGAGTCCAAGGATTATAGAAAGATTATAACCTTTTATGAAGTATTGGTTCCGGTTTATAAATTATTGAAGTATGTTAGCTCACTCGCTCTTTCTAAGTACTTGTATAATTTTTTTTTTCCTTTTGGTTGTATAATTTTCAAATCCTTCTCTTTGAACTTTTGAAGTCGTCATAGGTAGGTCCTGCAGCTATTCAGTTTTGAATCAGAACCAGAATCGTCGGGATTCCCCGATTTTAGGAACCGACAGTTTCGATTCCATGAAAAATGAAGTCGGGAACCGCCGATGTAACACTCGCTATAAGTAGAATGCTACCGGCAGGAGACAAGATTAACCCATCTCCATAAGTCTCTAAACTTACAGAAAATTCGGCATGATATATTATGAAATTGGACAACTTAGATCACAGTCCAGCATCAAAACGAACTTGAAATTAACATCATATATCGAAATGGACCTCAGGTCCACACCAACACATCAAAATCATCACATAAGGCTTCGTGCCCATAATATCTATATGTTGGACAACTATGACCCATAGCGTCACTATTTGTACAGATCATAGTGTTGTTGTACAAATTAACTATGTGACCAAGGAGATTGCGCTCTTATCATTTGTGATTTGTTCCTTGATTGAGAATGATATGAGACAGTATCAATCAACGAAGGATAAATCATTAAATATCCCTAGTCAGAGTATTATAGAGATTGGACATCGATAAATATGTAAAAGACTAGTATTGCTCTTGTGTGCGTTGTGAGGGCACAATGGCATAGTTCTCATATATTTAAGTATTGGATACTTATGCAAGTGCGGTAGGAGGTTGTGTTTCACCGATGATACGGGAAACAGCTTCACTCTGGATTGACCCCCTCGGAATCCCATTGGTAGTATAACTGTGTGTCTATGGGAGTCCGACATCAGGGTAGGTGTATTTGGTCTTAACTTGAGACTTGCACCACTAATACTTACGACAATAAATATACTTTGGTTGCGGTCGTCCAGGGCTTTAATCTGTTCTGTGTACGCCAATGCTGGGTGTATTGAGAATCATAGAGTATTGGGTGTGATGTCAAGACGGAAGTATCACTCCAGTCATAGTGAAGATGATGTCACGCAGGATACGGTATTAGTGCTCTTAAGTGCTGCGCGACCATCGGGATATTATGACTAGGTCATGTATATCCGATTATAGAGATTAGTTACCAGACATCCGACAAGTGCTTCGTATGGGGCAGACAGAATTCCAAGCCCCAGGCCTAGCACGTGATCATCCGATACTGGACAGAAATACGCAATACCACGTATACTACGCCTGATACAGATCCTTTATTCCTGTAAAGATATTTCCGGAGAATTGGGTAGGCATGGCGCTTTGCTAGAGGCCAATCTTGTCTTGTAAATCGGTAAAACGTAGTACGAGGTACTTACGTGTACGAATAGTCCGACGACCGAATTTATTACCACATATCCGGGGATCTCATGGGTCGCTTCCCAAAGATTCAACGATGGCGTATGACTCGCACTTTAATTAATCTGGGATTAACCTCGATGAGAGAGAAAATTAATCAAGGATTAATTTCGGAGATATTTTATCTATGATAAAATATCAATAAAAGATAGATACGATTAATTTGGAATTAATCGGTAAAATAATATATTCGATATATTAAACGAAATTGGATTTCGACGTGAAATTGAAATCGGATTTCAATTCGGGCAAACGAGTTGATTTAGAATCAATTCACTTGCGACGTGAATAGTAATTGTGCTAGGCATAATTATTTAATTAAATTAGATTTAATTACGACTCAATGGAAAATTTATTAATTCGGAATTAGCGAACCTGGGCCCGAGAGTATTTGCGAAACCATTCGCATTTAGAATCGAAGTGGGGTCCGCAAGTCACGTCTAGCGTCAAATCACTTGTCACTTTGAGTGATGTGATTGACATCTAGTCACTATTCATGAATAGTAATATATGTGACTTGATATGAGTGGTTGGAAAAGCCATTTGATGGCTTGATAATAATATATTGTTTTTATATTTGTGTTTGACTTTTGTATTTGATTTTTATTTTACAAAACCAATTAAACACAAAAACCAACCATTCTTCTCTCCTTCTTCCTCCTTTGGCCGAACCTAATGGTCATTTTCTCTCAAATTTGGCTTGGCCAAAATCAATAGAAAAGCTTGATTTTTATGGCAAAATCAAGAAGTGCTAGCACACAAAGGGTTATACAAAAGTGATAGGGAAACCTATTCATGAGCATGGAATCACCATCATCAAAAGCTTGGAGATTGGTGCATCAATGGAGTCAAAAGAATGCCTTGGCCGAAAAAGTTTTGTTCTTCATCAAATCGTCTCAACCGATCGATGTGAGTATTTCGCTATCTCCTTTGATGTATTCACACTTGTTTTTTCATGCTTGTTATGATCTTGGGACCTCATTTAGAAACCAACAATTGCATCAGAGCCTAGGTTCAAGCATGAAACTTTTAGGGCTTAAAATTGGGTAAAATGAATTTGAGCATGATTTTATGAAATTGGATGATTGAGTATGCTTAAATGTTATTGAATTAAGGATTGATTGGATCAATTTGATGAAATTGTGATTGGATCAAATTTCCCCAATTTTTTGAGCTTGGCCGAATACATTAGGGTTTTTTAGAATTCTTGGAATTTTTCATTTTGATTCATTGGATGAGTTGTAATGATGTTGGATGATGTTAATTTGAGAGTGAATTGGATTGAATTTTGAATTGAAAAAAATCCCCAAATTCCTTATGATGGCCGAATTCAATATGCCCTATAAAGTCTTGGATTTTGATTTTTTGGACATTGGATGTGTATGAAATCATTCGGGAAGTTGATTTAATGTCGATTGTGCATTAATTGGATTGAAACGGAATTGGACATGAAATCACTCCCTTGGCCGACACTAGGATAAGCATGTGTATGGGTTTGATTTTTCATTAATATGTTGGAAATTATTGTAATAAATTTGATTTATTAAATTGGACCTGCGTGTCCAGCCTTATCACCTCTATTCTATTTGTATTCTCTTCTCACCCATTCCCCTCAATGTAAATGAGGTTTCTTTATAAGTGTAGTGTAACAGGTAGAAGTAATACAAGTGCTAGTTTGAGAGAGAAAGGGAGAGATTTGATCTAGGATCAATGTGTTAAGTATCCATCCGTATATCATTATTATTTTATATCATACTCGCTTTATTATGTATTTAGAATGCATGTTTAAAGGTGTATGATAATGAGACCTTAACAAAGATAATAAATTGGTAGCCAATTTGCACGCGAAAAACCCTCACTTTATATCAAGTGTTTTTCCTTCTATTGAGTGATTCTTACTCAAGATCCGAGACTAGCATTGGGTTGTTGGCCAAAGTCAAACCCTTTGTTCGTCGAAGATGTGTTTGAATCACGAGATTTTTGTTCCATATCGGTGTCTTGTCCAAGTTGTGGTTTGTTGGCCAAAGTCAAGACCACTTCTTGTCCATCGACATTGATTACGAAGCTTTCCATGGTCAATGGGTCGCGCTTAACTTGGATCATTAGGTTTGTTGTGCTAAAGCCAAAGCTTAGTTGATTCAGAGGAAAAAGATTAGGCTACATATTAGATATGTAGGCATATATAAGATATATGTTTCGGACTTGGATGTCCACCTACCGGATCTAGGAATTGGATTGGATCCAATTGATCTTAGAGATCTACCTAGTTAATTTTCGTACAATTTGTTGGCCAAAGTCAAGATTGTGTGACATTTAACGGGATCCTAGCCCACTAGGAAACACGGTTTCCCGAGTACTCGACAGAGGGTTAGAGACTCACCGAAAAATAGTGGGAGGCAAGAATTGAATTTGCAATATTCATTCAATTACTCGCCATACGCACTCAAACAAATATCATTCGTCTTTTTAATTAAATGTTAGTTGGACTAATATTTAAATTGTTGTTTTGTTAAATAGTTGGACTATATTCAAACCATTCAATTATAGTTGATTTTATAATTGGATTATAGTAATCAATATAATTGATTTTTTTTAATCCATTAAAATTATAGTTGATTAAATAGTTGGACTATTGTAATCATTATAATACATAGTACCTAAATCGTTGATTAAATAGTTGGACTATTAGAATCAAGATATAAAATTGAAAGATTGACATTTAATACATAATCCTAGGGAAAATGTATTTAAATGGTTTAATTTTCAAATTGGAAATAAAATAATAAGTTACTTTATTTGATAAAATAACATATTCTGCCTAAGCCCATAATTAAGCAAATAATAGAGCATAATCTTTGGAAGATTTATGTGATGATAACTTAAAGTGCTTAATCTGATATACATGTCATAAATCTATGTTAATATTTAAGAAGTATTAAAATTGCAAATAAATAATTCTTGGAGAATTATTGACTATTCTTAAGGAGATAAAGTCAAACTTTGCAATTAGGCAAGTAGCGTAAGGCGCACTTTACTTCAATATTCCAGAAACTCAAGGCTTGGCCAAAGGCTTCTGAAATATTGAAAAAGGTAAAGGCAAAATCATTATAATCTTATGGGAAGATAAAGGACGTATCCTAAAGTGACTGCCGTTTGGATATGGCAGACATGAAGACATTAAAGAAAGGGCAAGGCTCTGACTTTAAGAATGTGTTGGTCAAAATTATGTCCATTACTAGTATTAAAATTGGATTTTAAAATACTTATTGTGGTACTTAAATATATGTATTGATGATTCAGAATCTGCTGTGAGCAGGATACTGACTTCAAGCTGAGATTAATCTGCGAATCTGAAACGGGACGTAAGTCGCTGTTTCGACTGTAGATACCTAAGTTTAGGAACTACCTTCGAGTATGTACTTAAATTAGGAAACTGTCATAATGTAACTAGTTTGACTAGATACATTATCTTTATATCAGTGTTTAACCCACTGCGGGTGAACCTTTATGTTCTAAGACACTAAAGTATTACATAAATGTGATATTGAGATAAACACATTAGATGTGAATAACAGTATTTATATTTTGAATATAAATAATATCTCAAACATATAACATGACAAATAAATAGCTCAAACTGATTTGATCAGATGAAACTAATTGTGGCGTTGTTGTCTGGGACATAATTAAATAAGACTCGTATATCCACACTTTTGAAGAGTGGGTACTAGGACTAATTTGACTAATCAAATAAAGTCTACGAATCTAGTTTAATATGTAAAGTACCTAAAACACTATTTACTTGGTAATAGTGAAAGTGCCACCGATCTGTTAGCCCTATTCATAATGAAGTTAGTGGACCCATATCTAGCAATGCTAGAAATTGATATGAATATTTCATGACCTAACGGATGTGGCATCACGTTATGGTTATGTGTTTCTTTTGAAGAACACAAATCGGAAATTTTTAGAGTTTCGACACGAAATAGACAAACAGATCGGCTAAAGAATTAAACCATCACGGTAAGACCGTAATGGAAAATACTTAAGCATTTCACATATAGTTGAAAGAGTATAGTATTCTTTCAAATGAGGACTCCTCCCGGAACACATCAGTTTGACGGTGTGTCCGAACTGAGAGTAACCGTATTTTGTTAAACATGATAAGGTTAATCACGAGTCACTCTGAGCTACCATTTCCTTCAACGGATAAGCATTAACAGTGCAGAACTTATTTAGAATAAGGTTCCATTAAAATCTGTTTGACAGATTTCATATTAGATATGAACGGGAAAGAAACGGGTTTCACATTCCTGTATATTTGGGTATGCTAGGCATATGTTTGGATGATACCAAACTAGAACCCAAATTGGATAAGTGTCAATAAAGGATATCCTAGGGATAAATAAGTATAGTACTTATACGTCTCACAAGAGAACAATGTCATTGTTGTTCGCCATGCGGTTTTCCTAAGAGGAATACCGATATGCAGTGGTAAGTGGGAGGATAGTAAAACTCGATGAAAATCGGAATGATACTGTTCAAGGCACGAAGTATTTAATGGAACACAAACAGTTCATCAAGGATGAATCCGTACCATTAATCTTCGAATACACAAGAACAACGTAGATCGGAGAGAATCAGAAAATAACCTGGGGTATGGGTTTCTGATCTCACCTCATAAAGATGTCAATCTTGTTGAGGTATACCAACCGACTACGTTTGAGAAAGTGATATGAGGTATCGACTCCTTTTATGGCAAAGTGCCATATAATCCGAAATGGAATCCATGTATATCAACTGTGTTTAGAATACTAGTTGATGTACCGGAAGACATTGTGCCTACTGGTACTATATGAGTTTTCAAGGAAGACATACATGGAAGGCAACATACCAACGTATAAAGCTAGGCTTTTAACGGAAAGGTATCGTTATCAATATTATGTTGATTACGATTCAACCTTTTAACTGTTGTCATGGTAAATCCATTTGGATGATACTTGCTAAAGTTCCATGTTTAATTTATGAAATATGACAGCAGAACAGAAAATCGCTTTCCTGAAAAGGAAACCTTTTGGAGGATGTTTTTCAACATCCTGTCGGTTTTGTCGTGCCAAAACTAGCAAACAAGGTTTGTAGGTGGTTCAATCCATGTTTGGATTGAAGCAATCATTGAGTTCTTGGAATTACCGTTTTGATGTAATCATAATGGTGTATGATTTGATTTAAAACGAATATGATTCTTGTGTATATAAGAGGGTTAGTGGGAGCACACTGACATTGGTTGTCCTATAATAATGATAATATGTCATTTCTTGGAAATGATATTCCCATAAAATTACAATCGGTGAAAGCTAGGCTTTCAAGAAAACTCTCCGAGAAAATTGTACATTGAACAATGAACAAGACCTGGTGTCTCATACGCTTTGAGCATATGGATTCACAAACAGGCCAATCCAAGTGATAGTCACTGGATTGATGTTAAGAACATCCGTTAGTATCTTAGAGATCTAAGGATGATATCTTAATCTCTGGAGAAGAAGAACTTGAAGTGACTGGGATCACTACTGCAAGTTTCCTAAACCGATAAAACGACTAAA
Source organism: Zanthoxylum bungeanum (assembly GCA_019454045.1). Classification (NCBI taxonomy): domain Eukaryota; kingdom Viridiplantae; phylum Streptophyta; class Magnoliopsida; order Sapindales; family Rutaceae; genus Zanthoxylum; species Zanthoxylum bungeanum. The sequence goes on from SKCR01025247.1 coordinate 112,698, forward strand.
AGTTGCAAACGGTACTATACAGTTTGAATAACGGTACAGTGAGCTAGAAATCTTCCAAGCAAGATACTGTTACCGAATAAACAACAAATGCGGGTTATTGCTGCAGTTGAGGCAGCAATAGAAGTTATCTGGGTCAATAACAAAATCTAATTAGATTAGATATAGTTCTGTTAGCAGCTGAGTTAGGCGTCAGCACAGGCTAAAGAATTAATGGTCTCATCAACGATCCAGATATATACTTCGACTATTCATCTGATTCGTTCGGATCATACATCGTGGCGATGTGATGATCGTATAAATCGCGTCAGACGATAGTCATGCAAATCCACTGACGAAAGCTTTTCTCAGTAATTTGAACGAACAGTACATAGTTCGAGTGTTATTCACTCGAGTGACTGTCTATAGGCCAAGTGGGAGATTGTTGGACAACTATGACCCATAGCGTCACTATTTGTACAGATCATGGTGTTGTTGTACAAATTAACTATGTGACCAAGGAGATTGCGCTCTTATCATTTGTGATTAGATCACCTAGATGAATAAATGATGAGAGGTCCTTGTGATTTGTTCCTTGATTGAGAATGATATGAGACAGTATCAATCAACGAAGGATAAATCATTAAATATCCCTAGTCAGAGTATTATCGAGATTGGACATCGATAAATATGTAAAAGACTAGTATTGCACTTGTGTGCGTTGTGAGGGCACAACGGCATAGTTCTCATATATTTAAGTATTTGATACTTATGCAAGTGCGGTAGGAGGTTGTGTTTCACCGATGGTACGGGAAACGGCTTTGCTCTGGATAGACCCCCTCGGAATCCCATTGGTAGTATGACTGTGTGTCTATGGGAGTCCGACATCAGGGTAGGTGTATTTGGTCTTAACCTGAGACTTGCACCGCTAATACTTACGACAATCAATATACTTTGGTTGCGGTCGTCCAGGGCTTTAACTGGTTCTGTGTACGCCAATGCTGGGTGTATTGAGAATCGTAGAGTATTGGATGTGATGTCAATACGGAAGTATCACTCCAGTCATAGTGGAGATGATGTCACACAAGATACGGTATTAGTGCTCTTAAGTGCTGCGCGGCCATCGGGATATTATGACTAGGTCATGTATATCCGATTATAGAGACTAGTTACCAGACATCCGACAATTGCTTCGTACGGGACAGACACAATTCCAGCCCCAGGCCTAGCACGTGATCATCTGATACTGGACAGAAATATGCAATACCACGTATACTACGCCTGATACAGATCCTTTATTCCTGTAAGGATATTTCCGGAGAATTGGGTAGGCATTGCGCTTTTCTAGAGGCCAACCTTGTCTTGTAAATCGGTAAAACGTAGTATGAGGTACTTACGTGTTCGGATAGTCCGACGATGAATTTACTACCAACATATCCGGGGATCTCATGGGTCACTTCCCAAAGATTCACTGATGACGTATGACTCGCACTTTAATTAATCTGGGATTAATTCGATGAGAGAGAAAATTAATCTATGATTAATTTCGGAGATATTTTATCTATGATAAAATATCAATAAAATATAGATAACGATTAATTTGGAATTAATCGGCAAAATAATATATTCGATATATTAAACGAAATTAGATTTCGACGTGAAATTGAAATCGGATTTCAATTCGGGCAAACGAGTTGATTTAGAATCAATTCACTTGCGACGTGAATAGTAATTATGCTAGGCATAATTATTTAATTAAATTAGATTTAATTACGACTCAATGGAAAATTCATTAATTCGAAATTAGCGAACCCGGGCCCGAGAGTATTTGCGGAACCATTCGCATTTAGAATCGAAGTAGGGTCCGCAAGTCACATCTAGCGTCAAATCACTTGTCACTTTGAGTGATGTGATTGACATCTAGTCACTATTCATGAATAGTAATATATGTGACTTGATATGAGTGGTTGGAAAAGCCATTTGATGGCTTGATAATAATATATTGTTTTTATATTATTGTTTGACTTTTGTATTTGGTTTTTGTTTTACAAAACCAATTAAACACAAAAACCAAACATTCTTCTCTCCTTCTTCCTCCCTTGGCCGAACATAATGGCATTTTTCTCTCAAATTTGCCTTGGCCAAAATCAATAGAAAAGCTTGATTTTTGTGGCAAAATCAAGAAGTGCTAGCACACAAAGGGTTATACAAAGGTGATAGGGAAACCTATTCATGAGCATGGAATCACCATCATCAAAAGCTTGGAGCTTGGTGCATCAATGGAGTCAAAAGTTTTGTTCTTCATCAAATCGTCTCAACCGATCGATGTGAGTATTCCGTTATCTCCTTTGATGTATTCACACTTGTTTTTTCATGCTTGTTATGATCTTGGGACCTCATTTAGTAACCAACACTATCAAGACTCAAAGGCTCTATGCCCACAACATCATAGGTATTCAAATCATTCACTTAATATATATACAAACGACGTGCTTAGCACGATAAATAAAATATCAATCACAAATTTTAGACCTCTAAAAAAATTTCCTAGGACAAGCATGGAAGACTGCCGCTTGGGTGATCCGCGTCTCGAGCATGACATCCAAAGCTAAAATGGTTGACCTGTTTGGAAGCCAATCTGCAAAACTAGCGAACTAGTTTTGTGTGAGTTATAAAACTCAGTAAGTAACCATACTAATACTTCAAACAAAGCATTTCAAGAATACTAGAAATTTTTCAACATTACAAAGTTACAAATTTAGCTTTATCAACTTTTAACTAATCTTTTATCCATTACACATGGAAATCCTCATAACTTCTTACATATATATTTGCCAATCTAAAAGCCAAAATATTCAAAGCACGCAAGGTAAAAATTCAAATATCACAGAGTGCATCGTGTAACATCAAATCCATTTTAATCAAATGAAATATACAGTCACATTTTTATACTTTTATCACAATATTCATCTTTGAAATGTCAAATAAACTTTCTTCTATTTGAAGCAAACTTTCTTTTAATTCCAATAGTCTTACAATAACTTAACATTTACGACTTATCCGCATTCACATATATTTATGCACATTACAGATTCATATATTGACATTCATCAATAGACATCCATATCACCAAACATTTCACTTCATGTCATAGAATTATAAAAATCCATACATGTGGCGGTCGATAAGCTTAACTGTATATGTTCTCGAATCATGGTATTGTCCTAAAAACTTCAATCATTTATATATATACACACACATATTTATATATCTAAAAGTAAATCCACATATTAAGTACTCTTTGAAATATTACTAACCTGGCTTTGCGAGCATTCTAGGTCCTAAACAAATCAATATTTCGAAGACATATACGAACTTCAAACGATTTGTAACACCCCGTTAGACATTTCTCGAGTAACTGGTTAGCTTTCAAGTAATAGGCTCATCTAAAATGTTAACCATTATAGCTAAAACTAGAAGATCCATAACCGAAGTTGCAAGGATAAAAAAAATTAATATATTAGGGCTGACTTTTCTGTTTATAACTACAAATACAGCATCAAAACATGCTATTTTATTTCCATTTGTCAAACTCCACACTCCTACCTAAAAGCCCATGGCCGAAACTGACCCACCCACACCTTCCCCAAATTTTCTAATCTATCCAGAAGTAACTAATGAATACAATAACCTTGCACTGTTTAGTTTCCAAACTTAATATCTAATAATAATTTACCATTCCTAAGTTGGGCGAAACTATAACTTATTACACTAATCAACTAATTTCCTTCATCAAAATTCAATAGCAAAATAGCACGACTAATGACAATCCCCCATAGACATAGGAATTTTTAATTTCAGAAACGCCTTCAATCCACTATCTAAACATTCTAAAATGAAAATCATACACTCTGCAAATTCATTAATATAGAACCATAATCATGAGATCCACCTTCCTAAAATCATCAGTCATCATTCACTTGAATTCCCTTATAAATCCCTCTAAATTCCTTATTAGTAGAAAATATAACTCTCCCTAGCTCTACAAATTTCCTTCATTCAACCACAATAAGCACACGATCCACCCAAGAATAACCTTATAACAAATCTCTCCAATTAGAAAAAAATTAAGAACACCCCAAATATTGCTTCAGAGTTTGCTAGAAAGAGAGATTTATAGATCCATTTATCTTGCTTTCCTTGCAAAAATAAGCTATTTATACTAAACTAGTGGCTAGAGGAAAAAAAATGGTGGGTAAGGACATGGAAAATTCGAACTAGTGGCTGCTTTTTTTTTTTTTGAAAATGGCGTCAGATGTTTTAAAAGAAAAATAGGAAAGTTTCGTGAGACTTCAGAAGCGAGAGAGTAGATTTTTATTCTTTAATAAATGGGTTTATATATAGAAGTTTTTGGAATTATGTTTTGTAAGGGTCTGTGCTCTGAGCACTAATTTTATTATGCATTTCCTTGTAAATACTAATGTAACATTTTATTATGAATAAAATGAATAGTTTCTTTTATATAACTTCTTCTTTAATATGGTAAATATATAACCGGTCTTAGAATGATTAGTTATGGTACTGTTGTAAAAGCGTCGCAACTAACATTGAGTAGTATTATGACATTGTCATTCTTAGATAGTTCCCGATTAAGGTTTACATTACTTGGTCAGTAAAGTAAACCCGTTGAGACTGATACATGTCTGTAATATCTCGGTCATCCGTAACTGCCCAGCACAGTAAATAATTGTGCGAAGCATGTTAATATTCATTTTAGGATATGAAAATAATTTTCATGACTTAGAAATCCTGATCGGAGACTCGGGATAAATTTTCTAGTTTTGATGTTTTTCCGTTAATTTTCTAGTTTGAACAGCTGTTAGTAAAATAGCCATAACTTCTTCATTTTAACTCTGATTTTGACGAGTAATATATCATTTCGAAGGGAAGACATAGAAGCACATTTTTCATGTAAAACATCTTCCCAAAATCAGAGCATAAATAGGTCAAAAATATGTATAAAATGGTTGTCACTGCACAAATCTGAGAACAAATAAGAAAGTGACACTTGACACAACAAAAGCCACTCACCAACAAAGCAAAAATTTGTCCCCAAGTATAAATAAGACAATATTCACTTCTTCTCTTTCATCCAGCTCCAAATTTCGAATTTGCTCCCCTCTTTCACGCCATCTTCATATTTTCTTCATGTTTCCATCAATTTCTCAATGAAAATGGAAGGAATCGAGTGTTCAATCAAGCATGTAAGTCATCTAAGTCTCGCTCTTCCTTTAATTTTCAGATTTGAGGCATTAGATACTCTCCCCCAAATTCGAATTTGAAAAAAACCCTAGGGAGAGATTTGTGAAAGTGATATGATTGAGTGAAAGAAGTTGAATATTTGTATGTTTTGTGATATATAGGCATGTGTCTAACTTCAATTCTATTGAGTTCATAAAATTCCCCCAAATTTTACTTAGGGTTGAAAATAATGATGATAGAATGTTGATGAATTTTTTTGAGGTTGGTTATGGATTAATGATGATTGATGTGTTTGGAATAAATTAGTATATGTTTGGTTTGATTGGAACGGAAAATGCAAAAGTAGTAAATTGGACAGTTTTGTTAAAACATTAGGTCTGGTTTATACTCTGATTTTCGTGGCCATAAATGCGGAATTAGCAAAAGTGTAAAACATGAAACCCATGGATTTATGTCTTATATGTATGCCTGGAAAACGGTTTTGTGAGATAATAAGTATTGAAAAAGTTATGGCATAATATTTGGGGATGGTTCTGGTTTGTTTTTATGCAAGCAGCCTGATGTAAATGGGTTAATTTGAGGATATTATGGGCTGATTTAGGCTAAATGATAAACATGAGTTTGGTTCATCTATGTGTTAAATATATTCCTATAAAATAGTTTTTCATTTGGACTTAAATTGCTTCTGAAATGACAAAACAACCGAGACATGTTCAGATTTTATCATTGCCGGAAACATAGCTAAAAATTATAAGTTTGTGTTTTATGATTCACCGAGTTTGATAAATGTTTGCGGGAATAATTTGAATATTTTGATCATAAATAAATGAAGTAATAATGATGATGCTTATGAGCGTGAAATGGCAATATGCATAAGAAATGCATTGAGTGATGACTTATGAATAGATAATGATTAAGTGTGAATAAGTATTTTGACGTTGATAAGTTTATTGTACTTGTAAATTAAAGGAAAATGAATCGATGTATGCATGCTTCAGAAACCTAATGATGACAACATAAAGTGTCAGCGTTGGATAAAGTCGGAATCCAGGTAAGTACACTATGTGATGATTTCCTTGGGTTGTTTGATATTGAATGGTTAGAGTTAAGATAAGTTTGAAAATTGTAATAAGAAATTGACAATGAACATGATAGGTCGTTCTAAAGACTCCACATAGAAGGAAATTGGTTAAATTGAAGTAATATGCAAAATTGTGAGACTTGGTGTAACATCCCGCCTAGGCCAGGATGCTACCGGCAGGAGACAGGCTAAACCCACCTCCATAAGCCTCTGAATCTGACGAAATTTCGGCATGACGTATTCGTAACATCATGCAACCTGGCCTGTAGCCAGCATCCATGTTCACAAGAACATACAATCCCGGCCTCATGCCGATAACACAACATCAATGCATTAATCCATAAGGCCTCAGGCCTGAACTCAATAAAAAAAGGCAATACTTGGCCTCCGGCCCCAACTCAAAACTAAAACTATGCTATTATATTACTTATACAACTGAGATACAAATGCAAATACGAATACAAATACAAAACATGTAGTCGTGATGACCCAACTCGACCCAAGACTCAATGACTTCCTCGACTGTAATTGGGGCTATCCACCGTCTTCAAAGTATTCACCGAACAGTTGCTGATTCTATTTGACAGCTACTCACCTGTAAAACTACAAACTAATGTGAAGCGAGTTGTAATGACTCAATAAGTAACCTCATTCAAAACTGGAGCATACAGACACCAACTAAGTCTAAGTTATGTCTCGGTATTAACTTGAATTGAATTTGAAACCATTAAAACATTATCAAAGTTTGAAATAATCATATAATTATTACCCGTCTTATTTCCATATACTTGCTTCCAGTCTTTCTATCTAATTAGCAAAAATACAAACTGTATTATCGATCTTTTATCTATCTGAAAACATCTTTTGGCTTTCCTTTTCTATTTTCCACTACGAGCATATTACTAGATACTGATTCTTTCATCTACTTAGTCATTTTTAGTCATATTTTCTAACTATTATTTATAAATACCATGTCAAAATCCTTCGCATATTTGCCATGCTAATCTATTAACTTCTCACTTTTCTGCTCTTTAACTTCTCTTTGCTACTTAATTTAAGTAATCTTTATAGCTTTCTTTCTTTTATTCTTTTAGAATTATCATCAAATCGGTTGAACTAATATACTACTTCTGCCAGACACTTAACTTACTATTACTGATCATGTAAACCTACACAAGTAATCGTAACAACAGGTCCTAGCATTTCCACCATGTGCTCTCTCTAAGTAGGCATACAACTCATATAATCATCGTTGCTATCTGTACATTTAAATAAGGTTATAATACCATGCACTTGTACTCTTCAAAATATTACTTCAATAAGAACATGTTTCATGTAAAGTCATCCATATATGCATACTGATGCAACATGTCATCATATATATATTAAAGCTAACATATACTTCCAAATGATAAATAGCATATATATAATCCACATGCATAACTGGTAAACTACTTTCAACTTAACATGCCATGAGGTTTAGAAGACACTTTCTGAAAACCTTTTCTAAAAAAAAAAACGTTTTCCGAAACTCTTTCTGAAGTATCTCTATTAAAATCAAACTTATTGAAAACATTCTTCAAATCTCTTGTTCCTGGAAACCATCTCTAAAATCTGTTTTCTGAAAACTGTATACTAAAATCTGGCTTTTGAAAAGTATATACTGAAATTCTAAAAGCTGTAAATAAAATCTAAAATCTGAAAGCTGAAAATCTGAAAACTGCTCTACGTCCAGGAAACCGACTCAACTGGACGTCTCTCTACACCCAGGAAAATGACTCAACTGGGTGCCTCTGAAACAGGTGGTGCCCTACGCCCAGGAAAACGACTCGACTGAACGTAGAACTCTATGTCCAGGAAAACGACTCAACTGGACATGACCACCGCTAGAGTTCAGGTACACGAACCTAAGCCGTCATCCTGACTCTCTACATGTGCACATGTCTCTGAATCCGTCAATTCCAATTGTGTCTCAAGTTACATACTGGGTGAGGTTTTACCTCATGTCCCGAAAGTCAAATAACGAAAACTGCTGATACATTTTTGAAATTTAACTCAACTCTTAAAATTGTAAGAAACATATTCTGAAATGCATTTCTTCTAAAAACATTTGAACTATGCCTTGTAACACTTTGAATTTGAAAAACATTCTTAACTCACACACACACGTATATGCATATATGCTTTTTCTCATGCTTCTCTCTACTCTAGTCATGATTCCATCTATAATGATCTTACATTCATACATGTCTATATTTATCAATACATGCACATATTCAAACCATCATAACTTAGCTTATCTCTATAACTTTCCTTGCTGGTAACTCACAACCAATAGATTGCATAATTTCTATTCATACACATGAGAATGAACAAACGTATATGAGTTCTAAAATCTTGGTTCTTAAACTGCTTTGCCATTTTCTAACTATCAACTTATGCTCAAGAATCTCAAGTCATAATCTTTTATATATATATATTCTCATGTTGCTAATATTCTTATATAACGCACAAACTATAACTTTCTCCATATCTCTAGTTCATATCTGTTTACTTCATTTATAACTCTAATCTCATTCCCTATGGTGTAGTTTCTACATCCCTCATACCCAAGTCTCAGAAAATTATATTTACGACCTTACTCAAGTGTTCTTATCAAATATACTCGCTGGTTTATACTTACATATGTATCTCAATTTCTTCTATATGCTCATACTTATCTTTTTCTCATACTTCTGCTTATGATTACTTATTCTTGTCTATATATGTATCTAATTACAACTGCTTCTTTCTTCCACACTCAACTTTATATATGAATCATATACCCGTTACATGCATAAACTATACATAACTTTACTACATAACTACTTTCGAACATTACTAAGTCTTAAAATATTAGAAGCATTAGTTACTTACCTGGCTAGGCGGATACTCCTAATCCCGGTCCGATCTGTCAAAATAAATAACAATATCTGTCAGAACCGCTATTTACGGAACTTCCAACTTATCTATAATAACTACGGGCTTCCCCGGAACACCCGAATCATCTCCGATACTTCGCTACAAACTTCATTACTCAAATACATATCCTTCTATACTATAACAACTAGCCGAAAGGCCTAGAATCTCGTTTTACGCGTTTGCGGTAAATCTTACGGAAAAGTTACCGCAAACGCTATGGAAGGGTCTCGAACCCTCCAAACTACCCCGGAATTACCCTAATACCCACGCAACATTATATCTATACTATTTTCATGATTACGGTCATCTATGCTCAGTCGCGCGAGAAACTCCGTTTTATCGGAAACTCGCTAATTTTACTGGATCGATCAAATCTAGTCCGTTTCTCCCCGGATTCTACCACATTTATCGTTTTAACATATTAAAACATATTCAAATCATTTCATGCTAATCCGCTAAACTACGGAACTACTACAAATATTCGAAAATAAAGCTGTAAACTTTAAAATGACGAATTCTAAATGGAGAGTCGTAACGAAATTCCGAGGCCATATTCGGACTCCCCTCGGCCATACGAACGCGTTGGTGTGATCGAAATTCCGATCGGAGTTACTGTTCACGTCAAGTTACTATTCATCTGAATCTTCTTTCCTCGTTTCGTGTGCCATCGAGCACGGATCGGAAAAACCGTCACCACCATCTCGTAGTACTCATCGAGGGCTTCAATTTGGTAGGTGGCTGGGGCCGTGAAATGAACCGACAAGCCGGAAACACGAGACCCATTGCCGTGACTTCTTTGCCTAAAATCTCGCCGATTCCGGCGACTCAAGGGACGGCGCCGGCCACCAGCGTGTGCGCCATGGCCGAACGCACCGGGCACCGGTGGTCCACCGGCGCATTGCAGGCCGGAGGCTACCGGTGCGGCCCTTCCCCCTTTCTCTCTCCCCTGCGCGTTTTTGCGTCTGCTCCCCTTTTTTTTGGGTAAATGGCTGCTGAATTATTAATAATAATATAATAATAATAAAATATCTAATTTCGAAAATTTCCAATATGTCCCTACTAATAAGTGTATTTTCGAAAATCTATAGTTTTGAAGCCTTTCTGGCGCGATACTCGAAAAGTGCTCAACACAAAGGTTGTCCATCTCGGAAAAATGAGTCTGCTGGTTCAAGAATCAACTCAATCGGAGTTCATTTGCTAATTCTGTGGCTAAAACTGTAAACTTTACTCGTATCACAAAAATCGCGTGACTGACTCTTGATCCTCCGTATTTTCCAACGCGACATAAATTCATAAAATAATATTCCAACTCATATAGCCTCACTTAAACTCTTATTCTTCCTCATCATCATGCTCCGAGACTAAAACATCCATCCGGGAATCTTCTAGAATAATCCCGAAAATTTGGGATGTTACACTTGGGCAGAAAACCCTAGAATTTGAGATTTGGGAATTTATACCTAAGTGTAATTATCGATATGTTTTATCATGTTATAGAAATGATACTTGGTAATAGAAATGAAAATTGGGATTAGACAAAGATTTAGCAAATACGAGATAAGGAATGCATGTGAAATTGGACATTTAATGTAAACTCGGAAATTTTAAAAAAAAGACTATGAAAGTAAAACTTGATTGGAGTTACGATTGCAAGAATATATAACGATGCCATTTGTTAAGTGGGTACGTGAATGTATTAGATAAAGCATGAATATGCATGTTTGTATATGTTGAGAATATATGTACTTATGATGAGAATGTATTTCCTCGTAGTGTGAATTAACTTCAATATGAATGCACTGGTATGAGATATGATGTGTGGTTAATTGTGGCAATGATTAGGAATGTGAGGTAAATATGGAACACAGGTACGTGCTATAATATATGTTGAAACTTAAATGGGAGCCATGGAATGTGATTGATATGTGGACATGGGTGATGATGTGTGATTTGACTGTGATCATCAGATCAAATAATACTATGATGATATGTGCGTAAGAATGATAAATAGACACATTTCATAGTATATGAGTGTAAGCATAAACCTATACGAATGGAAGCAGGTAGTATGAATAAGCACACTGTTGCATGTTATGGATTTATGTGTGTACATGATAGCATATATATATAAGTATGTGTATGATATGAGAAAATATAAATTGACTTTACTCGAGTATATATACATAAGTATGTGTTATGAATATGTATGTACGCATGCCTACATGTGCATATATGAAAGCAGTAGCATATAGAGTATAAGTAAGCATTAAAACATGTATTGAGTGAATGAAAGCATAATGCATTGAACATGAATATTGTGTAATCTTTCCTAAATAGCAGTTGAAATTGATTTTAAATTTTAAAGTATTTTAACATTTTTAAATATTTTCAAAATAAAAGTTTTAATGGATTTTATCGGGATTGCGGTATAAACCCATCCTAGTGAAATTTTATGAACAATTATGGAATTGACGGATTTCATATGGATTCGGGATTTGGGATTTGACCCATCTCAATTGTACATTATTGTAATTGACGAATATCATATGGATTCGGGATTTGGGATTTGACCCATTCCAGTTGTACATTAATTAGAATTGACGGATTTAGATATATGTGCACATGTGGAGGACTGGGGGATGCTCTCAGATCCTCGAGCGGGACTAGGAGGATGGCGATACGTAATACCCCTAGATCCTAGTTATTGAGACAGGATGACAGCATAGGTTCGTGTACCTGATCTTCAGTTTAGAGCTTGGGTGGTAGCACAGATTCACACCCCTAGTTCTAGTTTGTGGCTTGGGGGACAGCGATACGTAACGCCCCAAGACCACATGTTTCAGGGCAGGTATGGTGATACGTAACGCCCCAATGTCATGGGTTTTCATATCTGGCTCTAGGGCGTTTGGGGGGACTGCGATACGTAACCCCCCATGCGTCTGTTTTTAGCAGACACCCATATATCACTTTTTTTTTTTAGAAAATGAGTTTTGAAATAACAAATTTTCATAAAACAATTTTCAGAGACACAGAACTCAGAGAAAAGTTTCAATTTTTAGATACATATTTAAGTTTACAGATATAGTTTTCAGAAAGAACTTTTAGAAAAGAAAGTTTTCAAAAATAGCAGTTTTATAAGAAATTCAGATTTTTAAAGCGAAAACCAGTTTTCAAGTAAAGTTTTCAACAAAGAATTTTCAGAAAGATTTCAGAAAGCATTTTCTAAAAGCATAGCATGTTAAAGTATAGTATAATTTATAAGTCATGCATATGAATTATATTTTCTGGTAATTCATCTGAGATGCATATTGTTGATGTTAACGCATTATAGCACTAGTACATTCACATATAAGTTTTTCAGAAAAGGGTTTTAATAAAAAATATATGATTAATGAAAAGATGATATATATCGTACATGTGATGGTATATATTATATAAGAATTATATATGGTTGCAAGATATGGATATTGTGAAAATTTCATGATTGATTTACTTATGATTATAATGATTTCAAATGAATAAGTTAGGAATCACATCACTAGAAAACATAAAGAGATGAGTGTATAGATGCTCACATAAACATAAAAGGAATATAAGAAATGGAATGTTTGCCAATCGGCTAGGAAACAGATAGTATGAACAGTTGGTAATTTTGAGAATGTGTGATCACTTAAAAATGCCAGGAATAATATGTAAACTGGAATTCAGACCTTGTATGTGTATGATGCTCAAGGTATGAGCGTAGTTATTTACTGAGTCTTATGACTCACTATATTACAGTGTTTGAGTTTTGCAGGTTGGCGACCCGAATGGTCGACCATGGATCTTCAGTGTTGTAGAGCAGTCGGATGGCAGCGTTGCAGTCAGCCAGTCACCATGTCTAGGGGAAGTCGAGTCTTGTGTATAGGTTGAGTTTAAAAGTTATGTATTTGAGTATTGATGAGACGTGTTGAGCACGAATGCTTATGTTGTAAAAGTTTTTATATATTCGTATTTTCAAGCACGGAGCCCTGGTTGTATTATGTCTTTATGTTTGTATCGCTTATTAGTTGGGCCATTAGATTGTATTGATGTTGAGATGTCGGCCTAAGGCCGAGATCTTATGTTTATGTTGTATTTGGATGTTGGCTATAGTCCCGGTTGCATGATGTTACGAATACATAATGCCGAAATTTTTCTAGAATCAGAGGCTTATGGAGATGAGTTTAGCCTATCTCCAGCCGGTAACATCGCTGCTAAGACGGGATGTTACAATATCATATATTAGAATCTTGGATTCTGATGGTTTCTCAGTGAACCATGAGTCTTAGATACTCTTATAGACGTGTAAGTGTTTATAGCGGATAGACACTGAACGACTCACCAAAGATTCTTAATAGATGGTACACCAACGTCAATAAGAATCTTCCCGGGTTCAGTGAGCATAGTGATTCTTTAACTTGAGATACCACTGTGGATATCTAAGTTATCCTCCACACTTATATGGTAGTCACGTCATCTATCTATTTAGATCAGACCTCCGTCTGTTCATTGGGTGTGGACTGATACTCATGATATCCTATGTGTATCAAGATAGGATCCGTCAGCTCTGTGTACAGAGCATAGGTACTCGATATGGAATTAGAAATCTGTTAAATCCATGGGCCCGTGGTACACTGTAGAAATAAGTTCTAAGTGTTATTTGATGGATTGCTAATAGAAAAGTCGACGTGATTATTCTATAGAGATTTGACGTTTGTATCTATATTTCTGGAATAATCCGGATACCTGTAATAGAGAGATTATACGTATGTAGTGACCTCGACCTGTATGATTCAGAGAGTTTATCTGTGTTCGTCATAATTTACGGGTGGGTGAATTATGGACACGAAATTTGATTTCATGATGGATATGCCTAAATCTAGAGTGTCTCACTAATGAAATATACTCGTAGATCACTAGGGCAACTGTTATGAATAATACTGATTATTTATAACTCGTTTAATGGTTAAACGAAAAATACATGCGATCAGGGCCTAACGGTCATTTCTGAATTAATGTGTATTTGTATTTAATATTTGATATTATTAAATAAACATTAATTAAATATCAATTTGTGTTATTTGGGATATATCATTAATATATATATACATGAGATATTTAATGTAAAAATAATACATATTTATATTTAATTGTTAAAAAATTAAACTAACTAATAATATTAATATCTTTTGTAATGATTTTCCTTTTAAATGGCTTGATGCCATTGGAACACATTTTAATTTATTTTATGGAAGATAATTGTTAGCTTTCTTAAAGTGATATGTGTGCCAATTAAAATGGAACAAAAATCAAATAATTTTTTATTTAATTTTCTTTCCATTATTTTCGGCCAAGGTAAAGGATTAACAAAATTTTTTATTTTTCATTTTACAACACACACAAAAGTTTCACAAATATTTTACAAAGTAAGGTTGAGAGAAAAGTTTGAAGGAAAAAGGAAATTCATCATTAAACTCTTGGATTTGTAAGTAATTTCCAGCTTTCTTCAATTAGGAAATTGTTTCCATGAGTCTAGGGTTCAATTTGTGATGCTTTTAATTTTCTCTACTCCTTAAGTATGTAATTTATATGTGTTGGAATCTTGTTTGATGATGCTAAGCATGTATGATTAATTTATTTACTTATTATTATAATTAAGCTTAATAAATTAATTAGAAATTAAAGTTATTATTATAGAGTTGATTAGCCATTCATAATTAACCTAGAATTGTTCTTGATTAATTTCATGATGGTGAGACTTGATTAGTATGGTAATTGATTGATTAAAGTGTTGAATTTTGTCAATTTAATGTAAATTGTCCAATTTGAATAATTTGTGTAATTAGGATTCTTGACCCATTCAAATTTTGAGGCTTTCTATATATGTGATATAATTTGATGTATATTTGATGCATGTCAAATTTGGGATTGATTGGATTTGATCTTTATGTGTTTTGAACAAATTGGGCGAAATTATAATTAATTAAAAATCTGGACAGATTTCGTAAATCTAAAAAAGTTTTTGGAGTGGTTGAAAATTATATATAAATTATTTTGGAATTGATTTGGAATCAACTAAATATTTTTTTGACATTTTAATGACCAAAATAATTAACTTGTAAAATTTTAGGGTAATTTGGTAATTATAATAAATATGATTTCTTGGGTTAAAATTTCAGATTTTAAGTATTGATTAATTAAATAAATAAGTTTATTTAATTGTTCCAAGAAAAAATTTTGAAATTGGAAAATTAAGTTTTCCGCGTTCCATTGTGCCAACCCGAAATTCCTTATAAAACCCCAACAAAAATGGTATCAGAGCAAGTATGATTCTGGAACTTCGATATATGAATATGCCTTTAAAATTTAATGTTTACTTCAATCTTGACTTTAATCTAGCATGTGTTTATTTAATTTGATTAAATAAATTAAAATCATCTTTTGTAGAAAAATCCCTATTTTAAAATAAGGTTTTAATTTAATATGTATTTGATGCATATTAATTGATTCGTCTTGTCAATACCGCTTATCGATAAATTTTTTGTGACTATTTCCGAAAGCGTGCGAAAGCTGTGAGGATATGGCCGGTAGAAATTTATCTGTACCGGATATATTTGATATTACGTGAATTCAAACGAAAGCGAAATCCTGAACATGCCAAAGCTGTCAGGGTTTCGTAAGTATCTTGATTTCATCGTACAAGTTTGACCTTGGTACGCCTCCTTGTGAACGTGCCAAAACTGTCACAATGAGAAACAACCAGGACCGAAAACCCAAGAGCCACTATTGAGTGATCGACAATGAGTTGTCTACCTAAATGAATATACATAGGCGAGAACTTGTCAAAGCTGCGAGCTGAAATATATTTATGGGGTCGACCTTTCACTATTATGTTATGATTTGATTATAGCATGTTTTGTATTCTGTTTGGGGATTACGGTATTGCATGAAATAGTGGGAGATGTATTTTTAGATTAAATATCCATGATCTAGTTAATGTTTTATGATATAATTTGACACTGTTATTATCTTTTTATTTGTTTATCTGCTTACCGTTGATTCGCTGTCTATTTGATAGATTTACGACGGCGTCACCTCCAACCAATCCTTTTGCTCATATGCTTGATACGAACAACCTAAACGGCGCAGAAAACTTTATGAATTGGGATATGGACTTGAGGATTGTCCTCAATTCCAAGAAGCTGGGGTATATTTTTCAAGGTCCATTACCACTTGCTATATCACCATATGCATCTCCTGATGAACATGAGACTTCCAGCGATGGAAGGATGATGATTTAAGGGTTAAATCATTCATCCGAAGTTCTTTTTCTTCTGAGCTTAAGAAGACTTATTTTGAGATGCATGATGACACAACTTCGTGAATCGTTCATGAACCAAGAACAGGTCGTGGTTCATAGAGTTTCGATGGAACTCTTCCATTCTCAACTTGAAGAAAGGCAAGCTATGAGCCCGTATGTGCTTCACTTGATCGATTTGATCGAGCAGTTGAGGAGACATGATTTCCCTCTTAATGAAACTCTTGGACGTAGTGTCAATCTCAGTTCACTCCTAGCGTCATATTGCCAGTTTGTAATGTATTTCAACATGAATTGGATTCACTGTTCTTATCGTGAGTTGCGTATGATGCATCTCACAGCAGAGGAAGATTTATGGAAGGGAGTTCCGACTCGCCTTCCGAAACCCACCTCACTTTCCGTTTCTTTCCAATCCAAGTCGAAGGGGAAGAAGATAAAAGGAAAGAAAAAGAAGGGTTTGAATATTCCTCCACAGGGTAAGACGATTGATAAGTGCATAGAAATATACATAGAACACTACTAACTCAGCTTTATTATCATATGTTTTAATCTTAATTAGAGTCTTTTTGTGCTTTGTTAATAGAAAGCAATAGATCGAGGAGAATGGAGCAATTGAACATGTTTCAGAGCCTAACAGACGTATCGAACGCACGATGGAGCATCAGCCGCACACTGAGATTAAAAAGGCTATAACTTATGATCTAGAAAGAGTTACAAGACCCATAATATATTGATTTAAATGTACTCGAGGAGATCTAGTCAATTGTAGTCACTGAAAAGCTGCTAGCATGTCATGATGTGTGGCACGCGTCACGACGCGAAATTTCGAATCCAAGATGCTGTTTGTACGTTTTTTTTTTAATGTAATTTAGGGTTCCAGGACTTTTCTATATAAATCCAACTTCGTCCTAAACCCTAGAGGAGGAGAAAATCATAGAGAAACAGAGGAGAAACACACAAAAAGAGCCAAAAACACAATTCATAGAGAGGAAGAACGAAGAACTTCAAGGAAATTATGACGTATCTCCAATCTATTCAGGCTGCATCTCTTTCTTCCATGGAGAACTAATCTCCTAGGCAAAGCTAAGGATGAACTCTTGTATTTTAATTTCTATATTTATGTTGTTGATTTCTTAAGAACCTTTTAACGTTTAATATAATTAATGGTTGTTATTTTATATTATCTTTCGATTCTTGAATCTAGAAATTATGTTTTGTCAAATCCCATATAGATCCAGTCATACTTCTTCTATGTGTGATTTGCGAACTTAGTTGTGACTGGTAAAAGTCATTTTATGTGTTGGTCTTCTGCTGCAATATTGCCTAGGGTATATTGTCGACGTTAGATAACTCGTAACGATGACTATTGTGTGCTGTTAACATAGAGAAATAACCATGAATTAACTTAGAATTTAATATGAGTAGAATTAAATATTTTCTTATTGTTGTTTTGGGATATGAAACCTTCAATTGAGTAATAACAGGAATCAATAACTGAATATAGGAGTTTGATATAAGAGGGATTCTCGATGCTTTGTCATATTTCTTTACTGATAAAATCCTGTAAATTTTTCTATAGTTTTTACTTTAATTATCAATTCACTTATTTTTTTTATTTAAGTTATTGTTAACGTTTTTGTTTGAGTAAATTAGTTCATGTAACCATCTCTCTGAGGAATCGACCCCCAACTATACTGCGATAATCGTAAGTTATTTTTAGGCGTAATCAACGACGAAGCCCAAGAGAGCTTCTGAAGACAAGTTTCACCACTGCTAGAAAGTCGGTGTAACATCCCGCCTAGGCCAGGATGCTACCGGCAGGAGACAGGAGAACCCATCTCCATAAGCCTCTAATTCTAACGAAATTTCGGCATGATGTATTCGTAACATCATGCAACCTGGCCTGTAGCCAGCACCCACAAACAACAAGAAATACAACAATCACGGCCTCAGGCCGGAACACAATGGCAAGGCCTCAGGCCTGAACTCAAAGAACGAAATATAAACTATATGGCCTACGGCCAGAACTTAAATGAAACTATACAATTACATGATTTGTACAATTAAGAATGCAAATACGATAACTAGACAAAGAGGTCGTGAGGACCCATGCTCGACCCAGGACTCCATTGACTGCAAATGGGGCGATCCACCGTCTTCAAGGTCTTCACAGAACTACAGCTACTATCCTGCAAAATTGCAACTGAAAGATGTGAGTCACAATGACTCAGTAAGCAATCATGCAAAAATTTACAAACAGATATAACAGTATGATTCTTTTATCCATTTAGATACTATATTTCCAGTTACTGGCCTCTGATTTGAACACACATTCACAAACTAACTTGATTTCTACATTCCTTATAGCTCATCATATTTTACTTTACTACTAGCAACTGAAGTTCATTACTCTTATTCGATACTACAAGGATTCTTTTCTTGACCTTCCTTGGTACTCTCTACTAACCTGATGGAGAGACTTATAATAACTTTCTCTCTTTCAGTATCTTGAAATATCATCAAATCGGTAATAAACATTTTCATTTTCATCACAACTACTATCAATCACGTACCCACACATATACAGAGTTAAGTAGCCTTACCTCAATACTCAAATAAAAACTCATAGGATGACGGCATACAACACATACGAATATCTGTAACACGCTTACATGAATGTGATCATGTTGTCATGTACCAACATCATTGCAAGCCTCTCTGAGGAACTTCTAGAACACATGATCATATGCTAAATTGTAAACCTTATCAGCTGAACGTGTTATGTACAATAAATCAGGTCTGTCACATGTATTAACACACAAATATGCCTCCCAATGATGACTAGCATATGAAATCTAAATGCATGACATGTGATTTGTTATCAAATTCTATCATGTGGTACAATTTAGAAAATACTTCTTGAAAATCCTTTTTCTGCAAACATATATAAAATCGAATTTACTGAAAACCTCCCTCAAATCTTCCGTTTCTAGAAGTCGTTTCTAAAATCTGTTTTCTGAAAACTGTAAACTATAATCTTATATTCGAAGACTAAACACTGAAAATCAATCATTAGTACAAAATCTGAAATCCAAAAGCTCCAAATCTGAAAACTGAGTTTGAAACTGAAAACTTTATTATGAAACAATGAACTGAATCTGAACAGTAATCTGTGTTTGAAACTGAAAAGTAAACTTTCTCTGAATTCTGTATTTGAATCTGAAATCCGTATTTGAAACTGAACAATATCTCAAAACTATAATCCATATTTGAAAACCATAATTGAAACTCTTTTCTGGGTTTCATATCTCAGAAAATCGTTTTCTGAAAAATCTGATGTTTTCAAAACTCCTTTTTGAAAACTAGTATCTGGGTATGTGGAAAACTGACGCATGGAGGCGTTACGTCTCGCCGTCCCCCCATACGCCTATCTGGAGGCAAAAGTGCAAAACCATGACTTTGGGACGTTACGTCTCGCCGTCCCCCAGAGCATGCCACAACTGTCTCATAATCTGGGGGTCTAGGAGCGTGATATCTCTCCGTCCGCCTAGCCCATCTGGAGGATCTGAGAGCCTCCCCTCAGTCCTCAACATGTGCACATGTTATCTGTATCCGTCAATTCCAGCTGTATCTGAAGTTACATACTGGGGTGAGTTTTTCCCTCATGCCCCGTAAATAAGAAAACTCATACTTGACAAAACCTCGAAACTAGAAGAAATATCTTTCCATAACACGGTTCTTTAAAAGCTCTTGAAAACATTTATTTAAATGCATTGAATCCTTGAAAACGTTTATTTAAAATATTTTGAATTCTTGAACACATTCTCATGTATATGAATGCATATGCATCTCTATACTACTTTCTATACTAGCTATACTTTCTTATGATATCATACATGTACGTATGCATGTCCATATACATTCGCTAATCACACATAAATCTAAGGTCATCATTTCCATAATTGTACATGTCCACATTATCGAATTTATTCTAACACAACAAACACCGCATATATGCAAACATTAAATTCTCAATTCATAAACTCATTTACAAATTATTACAAACATGAACTCTCTATGTTTATCTAAACATTTATTAAGATACTATCATGCAAACATGTACTTACCCTATACGAACTTACTTACACCCTTCGGCAATATACATACTGTTTTAACTCACGTGCATACTTTAATACTCGTATTCCTGAGTACACCTACATATGTATATTATTGTGTGAAGTTCTACACTTACCCTCTTTCATGCACAAACGCCTCAACTCACATACTTACCAGATTATACTTATCCTTTGACACTATCATTCCTAAGCTACGACACCCGTTACATGTATACTATGGTACTAGTGCGATCACATACTCATTTGATTATACCTATTGTATAAACTCTCTAGCTATTTACAGCATTATAGACTTTTCACATAACCTAGTTGACCCGTAAAGTATTTGTGTGTGTCTCATTGATAGCTTTAGTCTCATTCCCTAGGGTGTAGTTTTTCTACAAACCCCCCATACCCAGGTTTCACTAAATTTCATTCATGATATTATTCACATACTCTTATCCAAGTATAAATACCAATTATACCTATATGTGCATCCTTACATTTCTAAATACTTATGCCTTTCTCTAACTCATGCACCTGCTATAATTACTTATTCTTATCTGGATATGTATATGTATGTAAATACATTTGTTTATTTCCTCTACATTCATCATTATATAAGTATACAAATATATAGGTTTCCTACTTATAACTATATACCACTTTTTATATTAAAGATTCCGAGCAACGCTAGATTCCTTAAGTATTCAAGGCACGAGTTACTTACCTGACTAGGCGAGTGCCCGCGATCCGGGTCTGATCTGCCAAAACAAAATCACAACAACTGTCAGAACCGCTATTTGCGGAACTTTCTAATCATCGACTAAAAACTACGGGTTTTTCTCAAAATCCTCAAATCCTCACCGACTCTACGGTTTAAGTTTCATTACTCTAACACATGCTCACTTTGCTATTCTAAACCAACTAGATAGGTCAAATTCTCGTTTTACGCTTTTGCGGCAAAACTTGCGGAAAAGTTTCCGCAAACGCTACGGAAGGGTCTCGAACCCTCCGAACAAATCCAAAATTATCCAAATACCCTCGAAATACCATAATTACATCATAACCATATTTACGACCATCTACGCTCACTGGCGCGAGAAACGTCGTTTTACCGGAATCTCGCTATTACTACCGGATCGACCATAACTCATTCGATTCACCCCGGATTCTACCACATTTATCGTTTTAACATATATAATCATATTCAATTCATAAACATGCAATTCGCTAATTTATGAAACTACCGGAAACATCCGAATATATAATCGATTTACTTTAAAATATGAGATTTTGATCGGAAGGTCGTACCGAAATTCCGAGACCATATTCGGACTCCCCTCGGCCATACGAACGCGCTGGTGCGATCGGAATTCCGATCGGAGCTACTGTTCACATGGGTCTACTATTCATCCGACACTTTTCTCCTCGATTCGCGAGCCACCGGCCGTTGTTCGGCAAAACCGACTCCACACACTCGTAGTACTCGTTGAGGGCTTCGATTTGGTAGGTGGCACGGCTCGTGAGACGGCCCGCCAAGCCGGATTCGCCATACCCACCACCGCACCTTCATCCTCTTCCAACTGCCGATCCACGTCGCCAAGTCGTCGTCGCCGGCCACCATTGGACGCACGGTGGCCGGAGGATCAAGTCTGGACGGTCGCGCCGTCCGAAGGTGGCCGGAAAGCCGCCGGCGCGACCAAAAACTGAAAGGGCGTCCAACTTGCGTGGGGGGGGGGGGGGGGGGGCGATTTTGGGGTTATGGGTTATTTTGCTGATTTTGCAATTAAATGAAAATATGAGGCTATTTATACTATCTGGAAAATATCACTATGGCCCTCGCGAAAATTACAAATCAATCCCTATTCTAGAACTCTTTAGAAATTCGCAATTTCGGAGCGCTTCTGATGCGATTTTCGAAAAGTGTTCAACACGAAAGTTGTTCGTATCGGAAAAACGAGTCCAATGGTCCAAAACTCAACTCATTCGGAGTTCGTTTGCTCAGTTCGTGTCCAAAACCATAAACTTTACGCGTTTAACGAAAATCGCGTAACTGGCTTTTGATCCCACGTGTTTTCCAACGCGACGAAAATTCATGAAATGATATTCCAACTCATATTACCTCACTTAAACTCTTATTCTTCCTCATCCTTATGATCCGAGACTAAAACAGTCGTCTGGGAATCTCCTGGAACAATTCTAAAAATCCGGGATGTTACAGTCGGGCACTGGAAACGGAACTGTCTGGACTATCTTGCACAACTAAAGAAGGAAAAAGCATCGACATCAGGTAATTTTATTTTTCCTATTATCGATATCTCATTGGCTTGTGAAGCTATGACATCTAATTGGATTTTAGATTCTGCTTGTCCTATTCACATTTGCAATACGTTGCAGGTGCTGACGAGAAGTAGACAGCTGAAATCTGGGGAGATATAGTTACGATTCGAGAGTGGCGACTCTCTGGATGCAGTTGCAGTGAGCATATGCAAGATTCCCTTACCGAATGGGAGATTTTTGTTAAATGACTACTATTTTGTGCTGGATGTGTGGTGAATACTATGTCTATTTTTGTATTAGATACTGAAGGTTATAATGTAAATATTAAGAATCGTTCTTTGTATTTATCTAATAGTTATAATATTCAGATCCTTTGTTTTCCAAATCAACACGGTCATTACATATTTCGTAACTCATAAAATATCTTTAATACTGGAATAAATAAACGTAAAAAATCTGATATAAATAATATTGCACTGTGGCATATGAAGTTGGGTCATATAGGAGTGAAATGCCTACCCAGTTAGTTAATAATGGTTTGATACATGATCTCATCATTAAACCTTATCCAACTTGCGAATCTTGCATTCAGGGTAAAATGACCAAAGTCCCATTTTCGGGTGTTGGACACCAAGCCATTAACTTATTGGAACTCGTACATTATGATGTATGTGGTCCTTTAAGTCAAATTGCTCACAATGGTTTTTCTTACTTCGTCATCTTTACCGATGATCTGTCACGGTACAGTTATGTCTATTCGATAAGACTTAAATCAGAAATATTTGAAAAGTTCAAGTAATTTCGAAATGAAGTTGAAAAATAATCTGGTCAACATATTAAATGCTTTCGATCTGATCGATGCGGTGAATATATGAGTGCATAGTTCACTGATTATTTAAAGGAGAATGAGAATCTCACTCAATATACTCCTCCCGGTACTTCGCAACATAATAGAGTGTTAGAGAGGAGAAATCGGACTTTATTCGATATGGTCCGATCGATGTTGAGTTATACAGATTTACTCTATTACTTATGGGGTTATGCTCTTTTAACTACCGCACATCTTTTGAAAAAGTTTCCTTCCAAGACTGTTCCTACGACTCCGTATGAGATATGGACCGGTAGGAAACCGAATCTTAGCTATATTAAGATTTAGGGGTGTCATACTTATATCAGGATGGCTCAGTAAAATAAGTTTTTACCTCGAGGGTAGAAGTTTAGGTGTGTTGGATATCCTTCAAATACGAAAGGATTTTTTTCTATGACACCGGGCATCGAAATATGTTCGTAGCTCGCTTCGTAAAATTTCTAGAAATAGAATTTTTAGCTGAATGTGGTGATCATAGACAGGTTAAACTTGATGAAGTACAACTTGGAAACAACGAACTTATAGAGGAACCTGTAGTTCAAGAAGATTAAGAACCTTCAACACTCACACTCCGTAGGTCACAAAGGGTATCTAGACCTCTTGAACGCTTGTATTTGATACAAGAAAATAGTCTCGATGTTCTCTTAGTCGAAGAGACTGACCCTTTTACCTATAGAGAATCGATGTTAGATATCGACTCTGTAAAGTGGAAAGACGCCATGACATCCGAAATGGACTTAATGCATGAGAATCAAGTTTGGAACTTGGTTCCGCTTCCCGAATGAATTTTTCCTATCGGTTGTAAATGGATTTACAAAAGGAAGCGGGGGGTCGAAGGAAATGTTGAAACCTTAAGGCCCAACTGGTAGCTAAAAGTTACTCGCAGTGACCTGGTGTCAACTACGATGAAACTTTTTCGCCAGTTGCTATGCTAAAGTCCATCAGGATTTTGTTGTCAATTGCCGCATATCATGATTACGAAATTTGGAAAATGGATGTCAAAATGGATTTTCTAAATGGACTTCTTGATGAAGAAATCTATATGAAACAATCATAGGGTTTTGCATCCAGAGAAAACTCGGCATGGTATGCAAGCTGAAGAAGTCCATTTATGGACTTAAACAGGCTTCACGAAATTGAAATCTTCGATTCAATGAGATAATCAAATTGTCTAGTTTTCTCAAGAATTCGGAAGAATCTTGTGTGTGTATAAGAAGGCCAGTATAGTATGGTGATATTTTTAATTCTCTATGTTGATGACATCCTTATCATTGGGAATGATATTGGGATGATGCAAGGCGTCAAAGCTTACCTCTGTAAGAATTTATCCATGAAGAACCTGGGTGAAGCTGCTTATGACTTAGGCATAAAACTCTATATAGATATAGAAAGTAAGCTTATTGGGTTATCACAATCTATATACATAGATAAGACCTTATAACGATATAATTTTGGTAACTGTAAGACATCAAACATACCATTCAGACATGGCTTACATCTTTCAAAGAATAAGTGTCCGCAAACAGAAGATTAGAATGTCTAATCATCCTTATGCTTCGTGTTTGAGCAGTATTATGTATGTCATGTTATGTACTAGGCCTGATATAGGCTTCGTAGTTAGTGTGACGAGCATATATCAGTCAAATCTAGGAAGTGATCATTGGATGACAATTAAACATATCCTCAAGTATCTTAAAGTACTAAAGATAAGTTTATTATTTATGGAGGAAACGAACTACAAGTTAATGGATATACGGATTCCGATTTCCAATCGAATCCTGATGATAGAAAGTCTACATCAGGATTAGTGTTTACCCTTAATGGTGGTGAATTTTGTTGGAAGAATTCCAAATAGGGATTGGCAGCTGATTCCACCATAGAGGAGGATTATATTGCAGCTTCTGAAGCTACAAAGTAAGCTATTTGGGTTATGGACTTTAGCATAAAATTAGGAGTAGTCCCAAGTATCGAGAATCTGATTCCATTATACTATGATAATACTGGAGCCATTGCGCAAGCAAAAGAACCAAGGGCGCAAGAATTGGAGAGATTATCTCATGAGAGGAAATTATCGTGTGCAAGCTACCGAGTGAAGATAATGTAGCAGACACGCTTACGAAGGTCATACCTCCGAAGTTATTTAATAAACAATTGGAGTCGATGGGTATTAGATACAATCGATATTGGCACTAGAGCAAATGAGAGATTTTGTAGGGTTGGTGCTCTGAGTGCCAATTTTATTATGTATTTTCTTATAAATACTAATGTAACATTTTATTATGAATAAAATAAACAGTTTCTTTTATATAACTTCTTCTTTAATATGATAAATATTGGGGTCAAATCAAGGAGCGCAGCGGAAGAAAGAACTGTTCGGGCGAAATCGTAGTTTAAAATTTTTAAACTTACGAATAAATTATTTAATATCCAAAATTTTTAAACTTTTGCGAAAATATTTTTCCGTAAAATACCATAAAATGTGTTTTCGGCCGAACCGACCGATCAATACTCATGGGAACTGTCCAGGTTAGTCTCGAAAATATTTGGACAATTCATGGGCTGCCGGAACAGTGCCAAGTTCACTGTTGGGTAGTCGTTAACCGATAACGTCATTTTCTACCGTTTTCGCGTATTTTCACTCGAAATAATTTTCGATAATATTTTTCTTGGGCAATTAAAATAAACCAATTTATTCTAATTACTCAATAAATAAAACTGAATTTTTATCTGAAAAATCAGATTTATCATTAATGCTATGAGACCCATACACTTTACAAATTAATCATTTTGGTCCTTAAATTGTCAAATACATATTTGATTGATTCCAAATCAATCCCAAAATAATTTATACAATTTGCAACATAAACCAGAAACTTTTCCAGAATTCCGAAACTGTCCAGTTTTTTCCATAATTAAGAAAACAACCAAGATTTTGTATTAATTATAATTTGGCCCAATTTGTTTAAAACACATCAAGATCAAATCCAATCAATCCAAAATTTGACATACATCAAATATACATCAAATTATATCATATATATGAAAAGTCCCAAAATTTGAATTAGATAAGAATCCTAATTACAAAAATTACACAAATTGCATAATTTACATTAAATTGACAAAATTCAACACTTTAATCAATCAATTACCATACCAATCAAGTCTCACCATCATGAAATTAATCAAGAACAATTCTAGGTTAATTATGAATGGCTAATAAACTCTATAATGGCAACTTTAATCACTAATTAATTTATTAAGCTTAATTACACTAATAAGTTTATAAATTAATCATACATGCTTAACACCTTCAAACAAGCTTCCAACAAATTTAATTACAAATTCAAAGAGTAACTTAACAACAAAATTTTAAGTTAAAAATAATAGAAACATTTTCTATACAAAAGAAAGTGTAAGAAACTTACAAAAAATTCCAAATTTTTTGCTTTGATTTTCCTTTCTTTCTTCAATTTTCTCTCAAATCACTTTGTAAAAAATTTGTTAAACTTGTGACAATATGAAAACTGAAAACAAAACAATTCTTATATAACATCCTTCAATGGCCGAATTTCACAATAATTAAAGTAAATAACAATTATTTAATTTTTTATCTAATTTCTATTTGTCCAATTTTATAAAATTAAAAGATAACATTTACCTTTAATAAAGTAAACAAACAAATGGATCAATAGAAAGAAGCCATTATAAAGTGAAAATCATTACATAAGATATTTTTAAAATTAATTAATTTAATTACTTTACAATTAAATAATAAATATAAATATCTTAAATATATGTATTATATTTACATTAAATATCTCAAATACATATATTAATGATATATATTAAATAACACAATTTTATTTAATTAATGTGTATTTAATAATATCAAATATTATTTACACATTAATTCAGAAATAACCGTTAGGTCCCGATTGCATATATTTTTCGTTTAACCATTAAATGAGTTATAAATAATCACTATTATTTATAGCAGTTGCCCTAGTGCTCTACGAGTAAATTTCATTAGTGAGACTTTCTAGATCCGGGCATATCCATCACGAAATTTAATTTTCAGTCCATAATTCACCCACCCGTAAATTATGATGACCACAAATAAACTTGCTGAATCATACAGGTCAAGGTCACTGCATACGTATAATCCATTCGACACAGGTATCCGGATTATCTCAGAGATATAGATATGAACGTCAAATCTCTATAGGAATAATCACGTCGACGTATCTATTAACAATTTCTAAATAACATTCATAACTCACTTCCGAAGTATACTATGGCTATATATATAACAAATTGCTAATCACATGATGGACTATTTATGCTCTGTACACAGAACTGGCGTGACTGTCCGATATACGAGGTCTGATCTAAATAGATCGGTGACGTGACTGTCATCACAGTATGGAGGATAACTCATATATCCATGGTGGTATCTCAAGTCAAAGAATCACTATGATACTCAAACTTAGAAGATTCCTATTGATGTTGGTATACCATCTATTAGGAAATCTTCGGTAAGTCATTCAAAGTTTATCAAATAAATACCTACACGTCTATACGAGCCTCATAAGACCCATGGTTCATTGGGATAAACCATCAGACCAAGTCCGATATACGGCATGTACTGGTCTCAACGGATTTTACTAACCGACTCGTGTCAGTAAATCTTGACCAGGAACTTAATTTGAGGATATATAACTTACAGTGACATTTCCTAATTTCGATTACAAACTATGTTGTAACTGTACACTACGTTGTAAATCCCGGGGTCTTTGTCTAATATATATACATATCACTAAATTAGATTTAGTTTCAATCCAATTAATATAATAGAAATTAGATTGAATACGTCTATAAAATACAAGAGCTACTACCATTTAAATAGTAATATCATGGAAAAAGATATTGCTCGTATTCATGAATCGAACATAAATACGATCCGGATTGGCGCTTAGAGCACCAACCCTAAAAATATGTCTCACTTGCTCTAGAGCCATTCCATGGTATCATATACACATCCCAATGTGTATCACATACCATGGCCCTCAAGAACTCACCTAGCGCTCAAGATGTAGGTAACAACAAGTAAGTCCGCTATGACAGATTGAGTTTGTCCAACAAACACAATCATTTTCCTTAGCAAGCATCATTCATATTTTTGTAGAAATTAAGTTCTACATAAATAGGACTCAGATGCCATATCAACATATGCTTCAGCTAATAAGTTTTCTAAGTATTTACGAATCAAATCTAAAATACTATGTAGACAACCGCAAACACAATACTAATAACAAACTTCTAATCAACGAGGTCACTATGGAACTTCATAAGTCAATACTTCATAAGTTACAACTAATTCCACTCATATAATGGAATCATCTGTGACACTCTCACTGCATCTTTTCTGACTCTTTATGACGTAGATTGTCTAACGTCATAATTAGACTCAAAACTAATCTGATCATAATGTTTACGGATTTATTCTCCATTAATAAGAAACTCGTTCTTAATATCTCAAAGATAATAAAGACATGTTTCAAGACTCATCTTATAGTTTAGAGGATATCAAAATAACTCGTAATAATTATTATTAAATTAATATCTCTAATCGTACTTAATATAGTATTCATTATGTCATCATCATAATATGCATAAAATTGACTAGACATTCTATTCAATTTCTCTTTCGATAAGGAATCATCCTTTATGAAAGATTAATATTATATACATTAAACACACTAACTGTTAAACAGTTTGACTAACTGTCACACAGATAGTCTCACTGTATCGTTTATTAGATCATATCTAATGCACGACTAATGGGAGCATCTATCCAGTCTCTTAGTTTTATATCATATATAAAACTTTGTATCGAATATAATATAGACCACTTCTACTGTATTCACGGAGAAAATAAGACTGAGGTAAACCTTTTTACCTCATAAACATCTCATTATTACATTAATAATGACAATGTCATTATAATGTAAAATACTATAAAGAGATTTGTACGCTCCCACTAACCCTTCTATCTCATAAGTATTCTATATGCTTTGATAAAATCATACAATTTGAATGATATGAAAATTAGAAAACAAAAATTTCTAGAAAGCTCATCTGAGTCTGCAATAGGCTCTATAAGCTAATATACTAAATGGTAATCTTAGTATAATACAAACTCTATGGCCATTCCAAAATGAACTCATCAAACTAAGAAATCACAATGGATCTCTTATCTGAAGAAACCATTCATAAATGCCACTTCGTATTCCTTAGCTAAAATATATAATTTAATATCATCATTAACCAACAGATCTTAAATTACTCAATCAGTGCGACTAGAGACAAGTTTCCTCAGAATCTACAATAGATTGCTGAGTATAACTTTTCTCATTGTCATAATATAAAGGTTAAACCTTTAATAAGTTCATTGTGCTTTTGCTGCGTAAACCATTTACACATATTATGAACGATTCATAATAAAAGCTCAATCAAGTTCCAAACATGATCGTAGTAAGCTATGAACAATCTTAGATCTATGGTCTAATGCTAATTTCTGGAATCGATATCAAATATCGTTCCTACTATAAGTTATAGGATAATTTTCTTCGATAAGAAAATAACAGAACCATTAAGTATCAAATACTTTGCAAATGATTTTGTTATCCTATTGAACTTATATGGTAGCGATAAAGGGTATTTTCTTTTTATTAATTATGCAGTTCCATTTATAATTTATTACTCTAACATTTGACTTCAGTAAGTCAAAGTCTTTTCTACAATGGTCAACATCCGATGTTACACACTAAGTAATAAATAATTTTATTACTAAAGATCGTAGAAAATATATTCTATCAAATAGAATACAATATTCTATTAAATAAAATAAATGATAAACTTCTACTCGTATCTCCGGGGAGCAAGTAATATCAATTATATAACCATTATACAAACAATAAATTCAAATCTCAAACATTTCAATATTCGAATTCTTTACCTATGCGCATCATATATGTAACTGTAGAAACTAATTGAACATTAATTAAAATAATGAATTAGTGTTACTGGAGCATATCCCCAAGAGTATTGAAACTAATTTGGTAACTCTCAATATCAAACGAATCAAATCGCATAAGATTTGATTTCTTCCACTAACCAATTCCATCAATATGGAATCGTGGAAGAATAATATTGATGTAAGAATTATATTCTTCGAATAACCTTAGAATAAATTTCCATAAATTCATATGTTTGGTCGTATCAAACATCTTTGAATAATTCAAAAACTCACGATGAATTTTAAAGTTACAATTTTCAAAACTTCAGATCGAATATCTTTGAACCTGTCAAAATATTCTATCCGCGTTTCATCTGAAACACGTAACTAAGTCACGAAAATTCATTAACTAACTTACGAAGTAAAGAAAACTACCTTAAATAATTTACAATTTATTAAATTACATACATCCAATGTATCAATTTAATAAATTTTCTTGTCCAATGATAGTTATTGGTTAAATGAGATTTAGTCACCTTCCCAAATACAATATTCGTTAAATGGATAAGGATATGTTGTGTGATATCATATTAGACCATCTTTTACCATATGGAATAAGCATCCAATACTTAAGTGATAAAATCTCATAAAATAATGTTCTAAGTTATTTACTTAACTGAATATTTTTCTTAATGTTTAGCTATTCGTTAATGACACTAGTGGTCGTTTTAAAATATGTAACAACTGTTTACATAGAACAAGTAACTGTCAAATAGTCACAAATTCTGAAATCAAATATCGAAACAATCATTCAATAATATTTTAAATAACTAGACGGGAGATTTGATATCCAATATATATAGTTGTCGTATTGTGAAAATCAATATTTTCAATACAAAACTATATGCATCTTCTTTCTTTAACTTTATTATTTACTTTCAAATCATTTATAACATTTGCAAAAAATTAAAAAACAAATATTGTCTGACACTTGACCTCTGAATTTCACTAAAGCCAAGAACGTCATTATTAGATAAACAAATACCTAATGGGGTTTTCTTAATGTCGTGAAGAATCTCGAGACATGAACCAATTTATGTCAATCGTTACTGCATATAAACTATTCTGTCTAGAAGGATTATATCATTATCTACTCTAATCTAGAACCAATTCTAGAAATCTACAACCATAATTGAAGTCAAAAAACATACATAATATGCATATAATGGATAAAAGTTTAATTCTATCAAACTAATAGAATAAGGAACAACATAAGCGACAATTTACATAATATTACACACCGCATAAGTTAAGGATTTTTAACCTAGCAGTGTCTCCCACTACTTTATATAATACTGTAATCCCCAACGGAAATGAGAATTCAATAATTAAATTGAATTCCATAGAGAAGTGGACCCTATGAATATATTTCGACTCACGGCTTTGGCATGTTCTCGCCTATGTATATTCATTAGGTAGACAAATCATTATCAATCACACTCACTGTGACTCATGGGTGCGGTCTTGATCGTTTCTTGTTATGACAGCTTTGGCACGTTCACAAAGAGGCGTATCAAGGTTAAACTTATCAATGACAAACTCAAGCTACCAGTGTAGTCCTGACAGCTTTGGCATGTTCAGGATTTCCACTTTCACTTGAATTTGTCTCTTTTCATATAAGTTCTACCGGCGCAAATGAACTACATTCAACCATAACTGCACAGCTTTAGCACGTTACAACCACAATATCATGAAAATATTTACATCTGTATTGACAAGACGGACAAAGAAATAAGTATTCCTAATACTAGTCATTTTCTTAAAACCTTATTTAATTAGGGATTTTCCAACAAAAGATGTTTTGACATTATTTAATCAAATTAAATAAACACATGTATATATAAATTAGTGATTAAATTAAACATTGAATTTTAGAGGGCTAATCATATCGGGTGTCAAGGATTAGACTCGCTCTGATACCATTTTATTAGGGTCAAATCAGGGAAGCGTAGAGGAAGAAGTGATGTTCGGGCAAAACCGTAGTTTAAAATTTTTAAACTTACGAATAAATTATTTAACATCCAATATTAATAATTCATTCATATTTCACCTAAACATATTTATTCGATATCATATAACGACATAAATAATATAGAAATATCGCGAAATTTTTGCGAAAATATTTTTCCTCAAAATAACATAAAAAGTGTTTCCGACGGAACCGACAGACCAATGCTCATGGGGATTGCCCAGGTTAGCCCAAAAAATATTTGGACAGTTCGTGGGCTGCCGAAACAGTACCCAGTTCACTGTTTGAGCAGCTGTTACCCAGTAACGCCGTTTTCTACCGTTTTCACGTATTTTCACTCGAAACAATTTCCGATAAATATTTTTCTTAGGCAATTAAAATAAACCAATTTATTCTAGTTACTCAATAAATAAAAATTAAATTTTTATTTGAAAAATCAGATTTATCATTTCATTGCTATGAGACCCTAAAATTTACAAATTAATCATCTTAGTCCTTAATTTGTCAAATACATATTTAATTGATTCCAAATCAATCCCAAAATAATTTATACAATTTGCAACATAAACCAGAAACTTTTCCAAAATTCTGAAACATTCCATATTTTTCCAGAATTACGTAAATAGGCCATATTTTATATTAATTATAATTTGGCCCAATTTGTTCAAAACACATCAAGATCAAATTCAATCAATCCAAAATTGACATACATCAAATTTATATCAAATTATATCATATATAAGATAAGTCCCAAAATTTGAATGGGTTAAGACCATAATTTCACAAATACTCAAATTGGACAATTTAAATTAAATTAAAAGAATTCAACACTTTAATCAATCAATTACCACACCAATCAAGTCTCACCATCATGAAATTAATTAAGAACAATTCTAGGTTAATTATGAATGGCTAATCAATTCAAGAATGACAACTTTAATCTCTAATTAATTTATTAACTTAATTACACTAATAAGCTTATAAATTAATCATTTTTGGCTTTGATTTTCCTTTCTTTCTTCAATTTTCTCTCAAATCACTTTGTAAAAAATTTGTTCAACTTGTGTCGATATTAAAAATGAAAACAAAACAACTTTTACATATCATCCTCAATGGCCGAATTTCACAATAATTAAAGTAAACAACAATTATTTAATTTTTTGTCTAATTTCCATTTGTCCAAGTTTACGAAATTAAAATATAATTATTACCTTTAATAAAGCAAACTAACAAATGGACCAATAGAAATAAGCCATTATAAAGTGAAAATCATTACTTAAGATATTTGTAATATTAATTAATTTAATTATTTAACAATTAATAATAAATATAAATATCTTAAATATATGTATTATATTTACACTAAATATCTCAAATACATAAATTAATGATATATATTAAATATCACAATTTTATTTAATGTGTATTTACTAATATCAAATATTAAATACAAATACACATTAATTCGTAAATGATGGTTAGGTCCCGATTGCATGTATTTTTCGTTTAACCATTAAATGAGTTATAAATAATCAGTATTATTCATAACAGTTTCCCTAGTGCTCTACGAGTAAATTTCATTAGTGAGACTCTCTGTATTAAGATATATCCATCACGAAATCTAATTTCGTGCCATAAATCACCCATCCGTAAATTATGATGACCACAGATAAACTCATTGAATCATACAGGTCGAGGTCACTGCATACGTATAATCCCTCCGTCACAGGTATCTGAATTATCCTAGAGATATAAATATGAACGTCGAATCTCTATAGGAATAATATCGTCGACGTATCTATTAGTAATCTCTAAATAACATTCGGAACTCACTTCTGAAGTATACTATGGCCATAGATATAACATATTGCTAATCACATGATGGACTACTTATGCTCTGTACACAGAATTGACGAATCTTTTCTTTATACTCACATGATATCATGAGCATGAGTCCACACCCAACGAAAAGGCGGAGGTCTGATCTAAATTGATCGGTGACGTGACTGTCATTTAAGTGTGGAGGAGAACTCATATATCCATGGTAGTATCTCATGTCAAAGAATCACTATGCTACTCAACCCAAGAAGATTCATATTGACGTTGGTATATCATCTATTAGGAAATTTTTGGTGAGTCGTTCAGTGTTTACTAAATAAACACCTACACGTCTATACAAGCCTCGTATAGACGTATAGGTGTTTATAGCGGATAGACCTGGATGACTCACCGAAGATTCTTAATATATGGTACACCAACGTCAATAAGAATGTTCTCGGGTTGAGTGAGCATAGTAATTATTTGACTTGAGCTACCACTGTGGATATCTGAGTTATCCTTCACACTTAGATGGCAGTCACATCACCGATCTATTTAGATCAGACCTCCGCATGTTCGTTGGGTATGGACTGATGCTTAGGATATCCTATCTGTATCAAGATAGGATCTGTCAGCTCTGGGTACATAGCATAGGTATTCAATATGGAATTAGCAATCTGTTAATCCATGAGCCCGTCGTACTCTATAGAAATAAGTTCTAAGTATTATTTGAGGGATTGCTAATAGAAACATCAACGTGATTATCTACAGAGATTTGACGTTTGTATCTACATCTCAGGAATAATCCAAATACATGTGAATGAGGGATTATATGTATGAAATGACCTCGATCTATATGATTCAGAGAGTTTATATGTGTTCTTCATAATTTACGGGTGGGTGAATTATTGACACGAAATTAGATTTCGTGACAGCTATGCCTGAATTTAGAGAGTCTCACTAATGAAATATACTCGTAGAGCACTAGGGAAACTGTTATGAATAATACTGATTATTTATAACTCGTTTAATGGTTAAACGAAAATTACATGCGATCAGGACCTAACGGTCATTTCTGAATTAATGTGTATTTGTATTTAATATTTGATATTATTAAATACACATTAATTAAAATCAGTTGGGATATTGGGATATATCATTGATATATGTATTTGAGATATTTAATGTAAATATAATACATATATTTAAGATATTTATATTTAATTATTTAATTGTTAAAATTAAACTAGTTAATAATATTAATATATTTTGTAATGATTTTCCTTTTAAATGGATTGATGTCATTGGAACACATTTTAATTTATTTTAAGGAAGATAATTGTTAGCTTTATTAAAGTTATATGTGTGCCGATTAAAATGGAACAAAAATCAAATAATTGTTATTTAATTTTCTTTCCATTATTTTCTGCCAACGGTAAAATATTAACAAAATTGTTTTATTTTTCATTTTAAAACACACACAAAAGTTTCACAAATATTTTACAAAGTAAGGTTGAGAGAAAAGTTTGAAGGAAAAAGGAAATTCATCATCAAACTCTTGGATTTGTAAGTAATTTCCAACTTTCTTCAATTAGGAAATTGTTTCCATGTGTCTAGGCTTCAATTTGTGATGCTTAGAATTTTCTCTACACCTTAAGTATGTAATTTATATGTATTGGAAGCTCGTTTGATTGAACATCCCCGATCTGGGAGATATTACGGCAGGGGATAGCTGTACTAACCCATAAGCCTCTGACTTTCTGAATGTATCACAAACTATTCTAATGCAATGTCATGCATATAGACTTTAACTAAATCAACATATAATACTTTTATTACTTATGAATGCATACTTTTCAACGCTTTTTACAATACTTTATTAGACTATATAATGACAACTTTAATGCATACAAATTATTTTGACCATGAACTGGACTCTTATGCTTTGTGACTCCATGCTGGTGGACTCCATCAATAGTGACTGCATCAGTATCTATCTTCCCGAGTTAGTCCTCCTGGAATTCCTACAAAACAACTAAAAACTGATGGGGGATTAGATTGCTATACAATCTAAGTGAGTGGACTATAACTTTAAAAACCGAAAAGAAAACTTGATTTCCAAAACCACAATTTTTAATAAAAACTCCCTTGTATGAAAACTTGTTCTGAAAGCCATATCTTTCTGAAACTACTTTTGAAACTTTAGTCTTTGAAATCTGTCTCTAAAATCTGATTTTTCTGAAAGTGATTTGCTAAAATCTGTATTTCGAAATCTGAGTACTGAAACTCTGAAAACTAAATGAAATTCAGAAATCTGAAAATATTCCTGAAATCTGTATACTGAAAACTGAAAATCTGAAATCTAAAAACTGCTCTATGTCCAGGACCATCACTCAACTGGATGCCCAGGACCATCACTCAACTGGGCATCTGAAGTCAGGATTTCGGAACTCTGTAGTCCCTAGTCCTGCTTGAGGATCTGAGAGCATCCCCTCAGTCCTCCACATGTGCACATGTGTCTGAATCCGTCAATTCCGCTGTGTCTGAAGTTACATACTGGGGTGAGGTTTTACCTCATGCCCCGAAAACCATAAATCTCAAAAAAAAACATTTCTTTTATAAATCACTATGATCTGAAATAATAGTTGTAAATAAATAAAGGCTAACGCCCTACGTGCTGGAAAAGTAAGCCTGGATTTATATAAAAAATAAATCAATAAGTAAAAGTCAATTTTAAAGAAAGAGTATCCAATCACCGAGCTTGGATACTGGAAGGATCTATATTGCTTCGCCGAAGGATATTGCGTATCCTGCAATGATCTAAAAAGTGATAGTTTGGTCAGACCTAATAGTTGTGAGGTAGATTATAGAGTTAGGCTATGCTTGCTAGTTTCAGATGCATGCAGTCGTGACTCATAGTATTATGTGGCATA
Organism: Zanthoxylum bungeanum; assembly: GCA_019454045.1. NCBI lineage: Eukaryota > Viridiplantae > Streptophyta > Magnoliopsida > Sapindales > Rutaceae > Zanthoxylum > Zanthoxylum bungeanum. The sequence continues at coordinate 150,381 of SKCR01025247.1, forward strand.
AATAAGGAATGCGAGTTAAAGATATGATTTGAGGTTATAAGGGTGGTCCTTACTATACTGGGGTGGAACTGGAATTGTCTGAAACCAATTCGTATTCTAAAATAATTTATCCTGTTTTTCTATCCAGCGTCGCGACGCTAGGCTTCTTCACCCGTCGCGACGCTGACTGAAAATTTCAGTTTCTGGGTTTTCTGCAGGTACGAATTCTGCACCAATTCCTTCTTAATTCTACATATCATTTCAATACTCAATCAACACCAACCCACCATATATACCAATTCCACATATCTCAAACTACTATATAATCTTAATCATTAATCAATTATTAATTAATCAAATTAACATTACTAAATAATCCTTCAAACATTTCAATCTTCATTAACCAACATCACCACCCATTTCTTTACTTTCATTCTAACACTTCCAAGCTAAAACCAACCTCATACATTATTACCACTTTATTTTATCATACTTTATTCTTTCATTAATCAAGAATCATTCTCAATCAACACAGAAAATTCATAATGTATATCTAAACCCAAAACTCAAAATCTTAAACTCAAATGTCCAATTGCCAATTCACTAACCCTTGAACCAATATTCTCATCATTTTAAACTCAACACATGATATTATCATCATCAAATCATCCATTTCATCAAAATCAAAAATTTCAAGTTTTGGATTCTAACCTCCATTTTCTTGATTTTCTTTTCCTCTACAAGTCCTCCAAGGATGCCAAACTTCTCTACTCTTCTATTCTCTCTTCTTCTTCCTTTTTCTTCCCTCTCTTTTCTTTACGGTTTTTCTTTTCTCCCTCTCCCAATTTAATTTTCTTCATCTCTTGTATTAAGGAATAGTGATTCCTTTATATAGGGGGCTTAATTGTTAAAGAAGAGTGTAGAATTTTCTAGGGAAATGGAGAAGTTTGATGTTTTTGTCATTTGGGTCCATAGTTACTATTATCCAGATTTTAACTTGCATTTATGACCCGTTTCTGGTCCGATTTTAGAAAAATGTATAACGCAGAAGTTGTAGGTCTTGGTATAAGTTTTCCGACGATAAAAAATTCATAAAATTTTGAGTTCGTATGAAAAGATTATGCCCAAAATACTATATATAGTACAAAAGGGCATACGGTACAGTTTCTTCTCGGGATCTCGAAAATTTTACCGATCGTTCCCGAAGTCTTTTCATAACTGTATTTGAATCTCGTCATGATTTATTTTACATTCTTTTATCCTGTTCATAAAATATCATCATAGGTAGTAGTAATATCTACCGGTCGTTACAAATTCTCCCCACCTTAAATAGTATTCGTCCTCGAATCCTCTTTGGCGTCCAACTCATGGTTTCCTTGATCTTCTAGTCTCTATCCTACTGGCTATTTAATCCTTCTCCCTAGGTCCTCGTTTTGTAATAATCCTGCTGAGTATTTCTTTGACTATTGTCCTTCTGTTTTTTCCACTATTCTTTATACTATTGTTTCTAAGACTTCTTCTTTATAGACCTTCACTCATGCTTCAAGACTCCTTGACATGAACAAACTTTCAATAGCTGGTTTCTTGGTTTTCATTGAGGATTCTAATATCTAATACCAATACTTAATGTTTCTCCATTCCATTTGTCCTTCCTAACCTTATAATCATTTCCTATCTTGATTGTACCTTATCGATCCCTCTTTCCTAATCTTTTCCTTGTACCCCCTTGTTCTTTACTTTATTTTATCGACTAGTATAGACTTCCTTGGTCTATTCTATCTTTCTTACATTGACTTCTCTCTTTACATACTTATTACAATCTTAAGTGTTTTTCATTCCTTAATTAGTATTCTGTCCTATCCTGACAACTTCCTTTTCGTCTTCTCAAAGTTCCATCTAATCATTTGCGAACTATATTTAATCTTTTATTTCCTATTCTTCTGTCTCACGTCTCTCAACAACTTCTTTGTATTAACTTACTTTTCCGTTCCCGCGCTAAAATATAAACCTACCAAACCACCCATAACTCGCGGTTAAACCATCCCAAACCCGTAGGGGTTTGGTCTTCTTAAGCTAGAACTGGGTACCTTACGCAATTCTTTTTTATCTTTTCTAAGTATTATTTTCATCCTTTTCTTATTCACTTGAAGCTTATATAATCCAAGTTTAATCCTTAGTCTATATCTTCTGTAAGTCATCTTTTCTTTCCCTATTTCACTTTCCATATTGGTATCCACCCTCTTGTTGATTTATTTTTCTGTTTCATTCTTTATCTGCACTTATTATAAGTTATATCTTCTTTCTTCACTTGAAGGCTATCTGACCTCATATGTCTTTGGTTATCCTCAATGCTGTCATTTACCTCTTATCATATACTTGGTTACCATCTCTTCTCTTGTTACTTTATCTAATAGTTTCTCTTTTATCTAATACACGGATTATCTTTCCTTCTCTTGTTATTATGATTGACGTTGTCCTTAAGGGTCATATGTTTCAGTCTTTATCACTACTCTTATTCTTGCCTTTGGGGCATCTCCAAGTTGTGCTTCCGTGTTTACTTATCTAATGTCTTTTTCTATACTGGGTTTACAGCTAAAAGTTTTCTAACTTACTCTTTTATTACTTAACTTCGTGCTGTTACTACACTCCTCATTTGGATACTACAGTAATCCTCTTGCTATTCTCTTTACGGGACTCATTTTGCTATGATGGCTCCTTCCTCATTCTAGTACTTCTCATTTTCACTTACTTACTTTTCTACGATCCATTTCCACTTGTCTACTATGAGTGTTTCTTACTTAATCTCTGATCTATATAATATTATTCTCTTACAATCCTTATTATTTTCACTCTTATGAGATCCTCACTTATTTTCTCATGAATGATTTTTTAAAATTTTATTCCTCTAATCTCTCTGATTTCTTGAAGGTTCCTTCCTAATATTAGTCTCTCGACTCCTTATTCCTTTGTTTCCTTGAAAACTTTATTTATTTCGATCCCCAAGATCCTATTCTTTCAAATCTTCGGCCTATTTTTTTCATTCTTCCTTAAATCCTTATTTTATTCAATACCACAAGCCATTCCATGTCTTGCCTAAACTTATCATTACTCTTCTTCATAAGTTCTTTTCTTTACTACGCTTTAGGGTTCCATAACTATTATCAATTCTTTACTTTTTCATTTCCTTAGAAAAATATACAAAATTCCCTTGTTACTTATCACGATTCTTATATCATTCCTAAGTTCTATTTCCTTACTATATTCCTTACTATGTAAGACTAACTACGAGTCATTTCTCTATTTATTTCTTAAATTTCAACCTCTTGTTCTTCCTATAAACCTTGACGTGTTCTCTTCATACTATTGTCCATACTGATACACTTGTTACTTCCTTAGATTTCTTACAATTTCGTAAGCTTATCCTTATCTTTTACAATAAATCTCTGTTAGTTCAACTTATCTGTGGGTTCTACAGCATTTGATCTATTCCTGGACTCCTACTAGTCTTAATAAGCTTTTACTCTAAATCACCTTGTTTGTTGCACTGTTCTAGAGTTTCATCGTTGCATTCTTAAAATTGCCTTTGATCATTCTTCTAGGTAATCTCCCTCTCAAGGTCTCATTAATATTTTTCTTTTTATTTCATAGTATTTCTTCATCCTTGTTCTAGTTATGTATGTCCTGATGGAGCATATTGCTCATATAGGATGGGTATGAGGTAGACTCCATCCTGATGACTTCCTTATCTTGTATCTTGAAAGAGTGAAAATCTGGGTAGGCCGGACTTTATCTTATCGAATTCCTTAGTTAGGGCAACTAACTGCTATTTCGATCACCACTCGTCTTATTTGATTATAGGTCTGAGTTTATACAATCTAAAGTTTTTATACCTTTATGGCATTTATCATCTATTTAAAGGTTGGACGATTGTCCTTAACTTTCTTACTCATTTGTCTTATAACGGTCCTTGATACTCGAGGGAACTTACTATTACTTGTAGGTGGTTTAGGAAAGTATTGGATCATCTCGGAGGAATTCTTTTGAGAATGAAGGATATATGTTTTAGTATCACCCTTTATTACTTAACTCCACATCTCCAATCCATACTGCTATAGATTTTGTCATCTATTATCTGTCTCTATTTTTCTATCTCTATCTACCTCTATATCTTACTTCTGCTTCCCAAATTCCTAATCTCTATCCTTGCTATAAGTTCCGACTATGTCACTCTACTTACGCTTCATACTGCTGCTTTTTTTGCCTCTAACCCTTTTATCATCATGGGTCTATTCCTGTATATTCTCATAGATTTCTAATGTCTTCGAGTTGAGCTACTTTCCAAGTTCCTGGGTAAACTCTTATATGGTCTCTTACAGTCTTCTATGTCTATGAGGTAGGCTCTTTTAGGACAACTTTCTGATCTGGTGTCACGGAAAAGTTTAGAAACTGGGTAGTTCAGGGTTTTATCTCTATCGGGTTGTTAGAAATAATGTAGCTAGCTATTTCTACTTCGCACTTAAGGATCTGGGTCAAGGTTTGGGCATCTGAAGTTACTTAAATCTCTTTTGATGTTTAGGTCTTATAAGAACTTTCTATTATATTCTGGGTTTCCTACTTCTGTTGTCGCTCTAGCTATTCTTCATTACTCGGAAAATTCATTATCTATGAGAGGATTTCGAAGACTATTGGATTACTCGGAAGGATTTCTTAAGTAAGAATGGAATCTTAATCTTGCTAGGCAGCTCTAATACTTTTTGGGATTTTCAATACTCTCTATTACTGCTATGGATTCTAGGGTCTTGCTCACTTCTCTGATTCTATATCCATTATCTTATCTTACTTCTTCTTCTAGCTTCATCTTTCTCTATATATTTTTCTGTCTTTAACCGGTTCAATCTTCTAGGTATCTTTTCTTTGGGTCTTTCTCTTTCGCTCTCTGGAATATCTCTCTTGGGTCTTACTATCTGGTTTTTTAACTTACACTGAATTTCGAAACGTAATCTAAGATGACCTTAATTGAAGTGAAAAAGAATAATTTAAATAGATGGGAAGCATTTACTAACCTTTCTATGAAGCTTTGAGGACGTACTCGAGGATCGGATACTGGAGAGATAGTGCCTCATAAATAGGTATCCTGGACATACGACATATACAAGACCCCAACACTCTGCCCACTGCAGTCACTGACTCCCTAGACCATGCTCTGATACCATCTTTGTAACATCCCCGATCTGGGAGATGTTACCGGCATGGGATAGCTGTACTAACCTTATCAGCCTCTGACTTTCTGAATGTATCACAAACTATTCTAATGCAATGTCATGCATATAGACTTTAACTAAATCAACATATAATACGTTTATTACTTATGAATGAATACTCTTCAACGCTCTTTTTACAATACTTTATTAGACTCTATAATGACAACTTTAATGCATACAAATTACTTTGACCATGAACTGGACTCTTATGCTTTGTGACTCCATGGTGGTGGACGTCATCCCTGGTGACTGCATCAGTATCCATCCTCTCGAGTTAGTCCTCCTGGAATTCCTACAAAATAACTAAAAAATGGTGGGGGGTTAGATTGCTATACAATCTAAGTGAGTGGACTATAACTTGAAAAACCGAAAAGAAAACTTGATTTCCAAAACCACAATTTTTAATAAAAAACTCTCTTGTATGAAAACTTGTTCTCAAACCCATATCTTTCTGAAACTACTTTTGAAACTTTAGTCTTTGAAATCTGTCTCTAAAATCTGATTTTTCTGAAAGTGATTTGCTAAAATCTGGATTTCGAAATCTGAGTACTGAAACTCTGAAAACTGAATGAAATTCTGAAATCTGAAAACATTCCTGAAATATGTATATTGAAAACTGAAAATCTGAAATCTAAAAACTGCTCTACGTCTAGGACCATCACTCAACTGGACGTCACTCTACACCTAGGACCATTAGTCAACTGGGTGTCTCTATGCCCAGGACCATCACTCAACTGGGCATCTGAAGTCAGGATTTCGAAACTCTATAGTCCCTAGTCCTGCTCGATGATCCGAGAGCGTCTCCTCAGTCCTCGACATGTGCACATGTGTCTTAATCCGTCAATTCCATTGTGTCTGAAGTTACATACTGGGGTGAGGTTTACCTCATGCCCCGAAAACCATAAATCTCAAAAAAAAACATTTCTTTTATAAATCACTATAATCTGAAATAATGTCTGTAAATAAATAAATAAATAAATGCTAACGCTCTACGTGCTGGAAAAGTAAGTCTGGATTTATATAAAAAATAAATCAATAAGTAAAAGTCAATTTTAAAAAAGAGTGTCCACTCACTGAGCTTGGATACTGGAAGGATCTATATTACTTCGTCGAAGGATATTACGTATCCTGCAATGATCTAAAAAGTGATAGTTTGGTCAGACCTAATAGTTATGAGGTAGATTATAGAGTTAGGCTATGCTTACTAGTTTCAGATACATGCAGTCGTGACTCATAGTATTATGTGGCATAAATAAGGAATGCGAGTTAAAGATATGATTTGAGGTTCTAAGGGTGGTCCTTACTATGCTGGGGTGGAACTGGAACTGTCTGAAACCAATTAGGATACTAAAATAATTTATCCTGTTTTTCTGTCCAGCGTCGCGACGCTAGGCTTCTTCACGCGTCGCGACGCTGACTGACAATTTCAATTTTCTGGATTTTATGTAGGGTGCGAATTCTGCCCCAATTTCCTTCTTATTCTACATATCATTTCCAATACTCAATCCCACCATATATACCAATTCCACATATCTCAAACTACTATATAATCATCATTAATCACTTATTAATTCATCAAATTAACATTACTAAATAATCCTTCAAACATTTCAATCTTCATTAACCAATATCACCACCATTTCTTACATTCATTCTAACACTTCCAAGCTACAAAACAACCTTTCATACATTATTACCACTTCATTTTATCATACTATATTCTTTCATTAATCAAGAATCATTCTCAATCAACACATAAAATTCATAATGTATATCTAAATCCAAAACTCAAAATCTTAAATCCAAATGTCCAATTGCCAATTCATTAACCCTTGAACCCATATTCTCATCATTTTAAACTCAACACATGTTATTATCATCATCAAATCATCTATTTCATCAAAATCAAAAATTTCAAGTTTTGGGTCATGGATTCTTACCTCCATTTTCTTGATTTTCTTTTACTCTACAAGTCCTCCAAGGATGCCAAGCTTCTCTACTCTTCTATCTCTCTTCTTTTCCTTTCTTCTCTTCTTCCTCTTTCTCCTTCTTCTTCTTTCTTCCTTTCTTCCCTATATTTTCTTACAGTTTTTCTTTTCTCTCCCTCTCCAAATTCGTTTTTCTTCCTCTCTTGTATTAAGGAATAGTGATTCCTTTATATAGGGGGGCTTAATTGATAAAGAAGAGTGTAGAATTTTCTAGGGAAATGGAGAAGTTTGATGTTTTTGTCATTTGGGTCCATAGTTACTATTCATCCAGATTTTAACTTGCATTTTTGACCCATTTCTGGTCCGATTTCGGAAAAATGTAACGCGGAAGTTGTAGGTCTTGGTCTAAAATTTCCGACGATATAAAATTCACAAAATTCCGAGTTCTTATGAAAAGGTTATGCTCAAAATACTATATAGTACAAAAGGGCATATGGTACAGTTTCTTCTCGGGATCTCAAAAATTTTACCGATCGTTCCCGAAGTCTTTTCATAACTGTATTTGAATCCCGTCATGATTTATTTTACATTCTTTTGCCTGTTCACAAAATATCGTCATAGATAGTAGTAATATCTACCGGTCGTTACATTTGATGATGTTAAGCATGTATGATTAATTTATTTGCTTATTATTGTAATTAATCTTAATAAATTAATTGAAAAAATCAAAGTTTCCATTCTTAAGTTAATTAGCCATTCATAATTAATTTAGAATTGTTCTTGATTAATTTCATGATGGTGAGACTGTATTGGTGTGGTAATTGAATGATTTAGTATTGAATTTTGTCAATTTAATGTAAATTGTCCAATTTGAGTAATTTATGAAATTAGGGTTCTTAACCCATTCCATTTTAGGGCTTTTCATAGATATGATAGAATTTGATGTATATTTGATGCAGTCAAATTGGGGATTAATTGGATTTGATTTTGATGTGGTTTTGAACAAATTGGGCCAAATGACAATTAATTAAAAATCTGGGCAGATCTGGAAAAATTTTTGGTTTGGTTGCAAATTATGTATAATTATTTTGGAATTGATTTGGAATCAATTAAATATGTATTTGACATTTTAATGACCAAAATAATTAATTTGTAAAACTTTGGGATAATTTGGTAATTATAAGAAATATGATTTTTTGGGTTAAATTTCAGATTTTAAGTATTGGTTAATTAAATAAATAAGTTTATTTAATTTTTATAAGAAAAAATTTTGAAATCGGCAAATTAAGTTTTTCGCGCTCCGCAGCACGAACTCGTAATTCCTTATAAAACCCCAACAGTTTTAAACCCTGTAAAATTGATGTTAGGTCCTTACCAAAAGGCTTTCTCAAAAATTCATATTTTGAAAACCTCTTTGATACAAATTTCTAAAGGTTGTCGACACGAAAGTTTTTCGTCTTGGAAAAACGAGTTCGATGGTTCAAGAATCAACTCAATCGAAGTTTGTTTGCTATTTTCATAGCCGAAACAAGAAACTTTTACGAGTATAACAATATAATCAGGAATCACGTAACCGGTTCTCGAATCTACGTAATTTTCCAACGCGACGAAGCTGTTGGACAATTATGACCCATAGCATCACTATTTGTACAAATCATGGTGTTGTTGTACAAATTAACTATATGACAAAGGAAATTGCTCTTTTATCATTTGTAATTTGATTACCAAGATACATAAATGATAGAGGGTCCTTATGATTAGTTCCGGATTGAGATGATATGAGACAGTATCAATCCAAGAAGGTTTAATCATTAAATAATCCATAGTCGTGGTATTATCGAGATTGGACATCGATAATACGGAATAGATTAGTATTGCACTTGTGCGCGTTGTGAGAGCATAACGACACATTTCTCATATGTTTAAGGATTGGATACTTATGTAAGTACGATAGGAGGTTGTATTTTACCGATGGTACGGAAAACAGCTTCGCTCTGGATAGACCCCGCGGAATCCCATTGGTAATATGTCTATGTGTCTATGGGAGTCTGCTTCAGGGTAGGTGTATTTGGTCTTAACCTGAGACTTGCACCGCTAATACTTACGACAATCAATATACTTTAGTTTTGATCGTCCAGGGCTTTAACCGGTTCTGTGTACGCCTCTTCTGGGTATATTGAGAATCGTAGTGTATTAGGTGTGATATCAAGATGGAAGTATCACTCCAGTCATAGTGGAGATGATGATCACGTAGGATACGGAACTGGTACTCTTATATGCTGCAGCTATCGGGATAATATGACAAGGTCATAGTTATCCGATTATAGAGACTAGTTACCAGAGATCCGATATGTGCTTCGTACGGGGCAGACACATTTCCAGCCCTAGGCCTATCACGTGACATCAGATACTGGATCGATATACACAATACTACGTATACTACGTCTGACATAGATCGCATATTCCTTTAAGAATATTTCTGGAGAATTGGGTAGGCACGGTGCTTTGCTAGAAGCCAACTATGCCTTGTAAATCGGTAAAAATATAGTACTAGGTACGTACGTATTCGGATAGTCCGATAACCGGATTTACTGCCAACATATCCGGGGATCTCATGGGCCACTTCCCGAAGATTCACCGATGACGTATGACTCGCACTTTATTAATTTGAGATTAATTAGTTGAGAGAGAAAATTAATCTGGGATTAATTACGGAGATATTTTATCTGGGATAAAATATTATTTAAAGAGAGAGAATGATTAATTTGGAATTAATCGATAACATAATATATTCGATATATTAAACAAAATTGGATTTCGACGCGGAATTAAACTTGGATTTTAATTCGGGCAAACTAGTTAATTTAGAATTAATTCGTTAGCGATGTAAATAGTAATTTTGCTATGCATAATTATTTAATTAAATTTGATTTAATTGCGTCGCAACGGAAAATTCGTTAATTCGGAATTAACGAACCCGAGCCCGGAAGAGTTTGCGGGCCCACTCCTATTTTGAATCAAGTGGGGCCCACAAGTCACATCACGCGTCACATCAGTCACTCAAGTGATGGAAGTCTCATTACCTTTTTGGTGATTGACATCTAGTCACTATTCATTGACTGATGGATGTAGTAGGTTGATGGAAAAGCTTTTGAAGGCTTGAAAGATATTTATCAATTTTTTTATTGGTGTTTGACTTTTAAGTTTGCGTATTAGATACACAAACCACCCAACACACATCATCCTCTCCTCTCTCCTCATGTGTCGGCCTAGGGCCAATTTCTTCTGTCAATTTTTCTTCAATAGCCGAATTTCATAGAAGAATAATAGGTGATTTTTGTGGTAAAAATTACTAAGATCTAGCACTCCAAGAGTCTTCCAAGGTGATAGAGAAACAAACCCTTGAGCATGGAATCCATTGATAAAGCTTGGAGCTTGATGGAAAACACAAGGAGCACACCAAGCACCATGGCCGAGAGCTTCCACCTTGGAGGAATTTTTGTTGCTAGACGCATCGCAAATCCGATCAAAGTGAGTATTTCCGCTACTTTAACTTTGTTGTATTCGCACATTTCATGACTTAATTAGTTCTTGGCACAACTAGAAAACCCAACAGAAGCTTCACTTAAAAAATATTCCGATCTATTTTCTAACACATAAACTTTGATTTTTGATTACCATCATGTTTCAAATCCTTAACTTTAATTCGGAAATTTTTCTGCACTGTTTCGAAAAACTTGGGATATTACATTCTCCCATCCTTACAAAAAAAATCATCCTTGAAATTTCCCCATCCTTACATCTATTCATTCGAAACAAAACACACGTACATTATAATCTTACCCTTATTTGGTAATTCCTCACTTAACACCTTTTCAAAAATCACGTATTTCACACATCAATACAAACTATGCCATTTCAAAGTAAAATACATCGAATCAAACATTTCATAATAAAAACACATCAAACTTTTCATCTCAATTTATACTATCTATCTCATCCACAATATAAAACAAAACTCATTCATCTCATATCGAGTCATTCCATATCATACATGTAAACGATATCGATATCAAAATTTACATACATACATATCCCACTGCATATATAATATTGTATGGCTGTCAAGGCATACATCACCATTACAATCCTCAAAAGGTTCATGACTAACTATAAGCTTACATACGTAATCTCATTACGAACAGAATCTTTTATATCAACCAATACATCCACTGTCATGGCCAGAGGTGACCGATAATCATAGTGCTCTTATGATGGTGATAATATGAAATATGTCAATCTATGTCATTATTTAAAATAGAAAACGTAAAATGATCTCTTTCAAAAACCATTTCAAAAATACATTTGAAAAACTCTTTTACTGTAAACAAAATCAATTTCAAAATCCATTATTGTAAAACCATATCGAGCATCCAGCATAACTCAACTGGACGAAACATAAACAAGTACCCAATACCCAAATCGCACGCACAGATCGGACAATGAACGAAATGATCCCATGTCGATAATGGGTCGGGTTAGCCCACTACAATTGGACAAACCTCTATACAAGCATCACGACGTAAACATATCATATCAATTTATAAACTGTAAAAATCATATACAAATGCCGTGACGGAAATATATCATATCGTGTAATATTATAAACAATGTCGAAATGCATCAAAATCAAAATGTAATTCTTTTGAAATCATTTTTCTCCCCAAAACATAAATATGTGTAAATCAAAAATAAATCTTTGAAACAAAGTTTTCAAAATATATATCGAGCATCCACTATTTGTTAGTGTTCCTAGAACATGCCAAAGATCTATTAAGCAAGAATGTGTGTGAATAAATTCATTCTAAGTTGCAGAATTACTTACAATGAACGATTTTTTATTTTCAAAATTTGATTGAAGATCTCCAAGATCCAAGCTTTGTATGTTGATTCCAAGCTTTGATTTGGTTTCCCTATCAACTTATAAGACTTTTGGAGTGCTAGCTTGTTTGATTTTGCAACAAAATCGAAGAGAGGAAAATGAGAGGTTCACGCCCATTTGAGATGAACTAAGGTTTGATTTGTGTTGTGTGTGTTGAAAGTGAGAGAGAGATGGCTTTTGGTAAAACCAATTTACCCTTTCACCTAAACAAGATGGTTGGATTTTGGTTTCACCAAAACCATTTCTAAGTGGTTGGAAAGTTGGTGGCTTTGGCATAAATGCCAACCACTCTTCCAACCACCACATTTGAAGTGGGCCCTACATTTGAATTCAAAATTCAAATGGATTCTATGAATGTTTACTGCGGCTCAGATCCGTTTAATCCGATTAAATAAATTTTCGTTGCTAAATAATTAAATCTAATTTAATTAAATAACGACGCCTCGTAAATATATTACGAATGTCGTTTACGAATTAATTCTAAATTAATCTATTCATTCGTATTAAAGTCTGACTTTAATTTCGTAATGAAATCCAATTCTTATTAATATATCTGATATATTAATTTTAGACCATATCAATAAATTAAATAGAAAAATCAAATTTAAATATTAAATTATTTTACCAATTAATTCCAAATTAATCGCGCTCTCTCTCTTCCGAACACATTTAATCCCAGATTAAATAATGCCTCAATTAATCCCAGATTAATTTTCTCTCTCTTAATTAATCACAGATTAATTCTAATTTAAGTCAACTGTCATCGGTGAATCTTTGGGAAGCGACCCAAGAGACCTCTGGATATGTTGGCAGTAAATCCGGTTATTAGACTATTCGATTAAGTGCTTGCCTCGTACTATGTGCTAACCGATTTACAAGACATGGTTGGCTTCTAGCAAAGCACCGTGCCTACCCAATTCTCCAGAAATATTCTTACTGGAATATACAATCTTTGTCAAGCGTAGAATACGTAGTATTGCGTATAGTGATCCAGTATCAAATGTCACATGCAAGGCCTGTGGCTGGAGTATCACTTCAGTCATATGAAGATGATGATCACGCAGGGATCACGCAGGGATACAGAACTGGTACTCTAATCGGTAAACACAACCTCATATCACACTTGCATAAGCATCCAATACTTAAATATATGAGAACTATACCGTTATGCTCCCACAACGTTCACAAGTGCAATACTAGTCTATTCCGTATTATCGATGTCCAATCTCGATAATACTACGACTAGGGATGTTTAATGATTAATACTGTCTCATATCATATAATCCGGAACTAATCATATTGACTTTTATCACTTTATATTTAAGTAATCCAATTACAAAATGAAAAAATAACAATTTACATAGTCACATAGTTAATTTGTATAAAAACCATAATGTCTTTTACAAAGAGTGACGCTATGGGTCATAATTATCTACCAATCTCCTACTTGGCCTATAGCCAGTCACTCAAGCATCTAACACATGAACTATGTACATGTCGCTCAAACTTTTTCTGTGAAATAGCTTTCGTCAGCGGATCTGTAATGTTGTTATCTGATGCGATCTTCTCGATCTTCACATCGCCATGATGTATGATCTCATGAATCACATGGAAATTTTGAAGAACATGCTTGGATCATTGATTAGACCATTGTTCCTTAGCCTGCGCTATAGCCTTATTATTGTCAAAATACAATGGAACGGGCTCAGCTACAAACGGAACTACTCCTAATCCAATTAGGAATTTACGGATCCAAACTGCCTCTTTTATTGCTTCAGCTGCAGCAATGTACTCCGCTTCTGTTGTTGAATCGGCAACAGTCTCTTGCTTGGAAGATTTCCAACTTACTGCTCCGTTGTTCAAACAAAATAGTACCCGGATTGCGACTTAGAGTCGTCTTTATCGGTTTGGAAACTTACATCGGTATACCCAGTTACCTCAATTTCTCTATCTCCATAGATTAAGAAGGCCTCCTTAGTTCGTCTAAGATACTTAAGGATATTCTTAACCTCCATCCAGGGACCATTACCTGGATCAGCCTGATAGCGACTACACATGCCCAAAACATACGAGACATCAGGTCGTGTACATATCATGGCATACATGATCGATCCAACTGTCGAAGCAAACGAGATCCGACTCATGTTGTCTCTCTCATCTTGAGTTTTAGGATACATGTCCTTAGATAGAGTGACGCCATGTGACACTGGCAACAGTCCCCTCTTGGACTGATCTATGTTGAATGGCTTCAACACTTTGTCAATGTACGTGCTCTGGTAGAGTCCAAGCAGCTTTCTAGATCTATCCTGGTAGATCTTTATTCCTAGAATATAGGCTGCTTCTCCCAGATCTTTCATGGAGAATTTTAATGAAAGCCAAGCTTTCACCGATTGTAGCATGGGAATGTCATTGCCCATAAGCAATACATTATCAACATAAATGAAAATGAATGTCAGTGTGCTCCCACTAACCTTCTTATATAGACAAGGGTTATTCTCGTTTTGAATGAAATCATATTCTTTGATGATCTCATCAAAACGCTGGTTCCAAGAACGAGATGCTTGCTTCAATCCATAAATGGATCGATTTAACTTACAAACCTTGTTTGCAAGTTTTGGTGCGACAAAACCATCAGACTATTACTTATAAACATCCTCCAAAAGGTTTTCATTAAGAAAAGCGGTTTTGATGTCCATCTACCATATCTCGTAATCGAAATATGCAGTAATAGCAAGCATAATCCGAATAGATTTAATCATGGCAACTGGTGAAAACATTTCATCGTAATCGACACTATGTCGTTGACGATACCCTTTCGCTACAAACCTAGCTTTGTAAATTTGTATGTTGCCATCCATGTTGGTATTCTTCTTGAAGATCCACTTGCAACCAATAGGCTTTACGCCTTCTGGTGCATCAATAAGTGTCCAAACTTGGTTGGTGTACATGGAATCCATTTCTAACTTCATGGCTTCTTGCCATAAAGCGGATTCGATATCTTGTATCGCTTCCTCATATGTAGCTGGTTCGTCTTTCTCAATAAGATTGACATCCACATGAGGTGAGATCTGAAACCCATACCTCTCAGGTTAGTTTTAGACTTTCTGCGACCTACGCGGTTCTTGTGTATTCGAAGGTTGTGGTACAGTTTCATCTCTGATGAACTGTTGTTGTTCCGTTAAGGATTCTGTGCCAGGAACAGTATCACTCTGATTTTCATCGAGTTCTACTTTCCTCATACTAACCACTGCATTAAGGAATTCCATCTCAAGGAAAACTGCTTGTAGAGCAATAAATACTTTGTTCTCTTATGGGTTGCAAAAGTAATATCCTTTGGCTTCCCTATGATAACCTAAAAATACGTATTTATTCGATTTGGGTCCTAGTTTGGTATCTTCCAAACGTTTAACGTATGTCCAGCATCCCTAAATCTTTAGGAATGAGAAACCCGGTTTCTTTCCTGTCCATATCTCATACAGAGTCTGTTGAACAGAATTTGACGGAACCTTATTCAAAATAAGTATTGCATTGTTCAATGCATATCCCCAGAAGGAAATAGGTAGCTCTGTGCGACTCATTATAGACCTTACAATATCCAATAAAGTTTGGTTTCGCCGTTCGAACACACCATTTAACTGAGGTGTTTCGGGAGGAGTCCACTGTGAAAGAATACCAATTCGACCATAATGTCTTAATACTTTTGTCGGTATATTTTTCTACTTCGTGTCGAAACTCTTTGAATTTCTCAAAGGTTTCCGACTTGTGTCTCATAAGATACACATAACCATAACGCGATGCATCATCCGTAAAGGTTACGAAGTATTCATATCCACCACTAGCCTGGTTAGACATGGGCCCACATACGTCACTATGAATGAGGGCTAACAGTTCGGTGGCACGTACACCTTTACCGCTAAAAGGTGATTTAGGCATTTTACCTAATAAGCAAGATTCCCAGACGTCATATGAACTTAGATCAAATCCATCCAAGTACCCACTCTTCGAAAGTGTAGATATATGAGTCTTGTTAATATCCCAAACGACAATGCCACATATAAGTTTCATCTTTGTTACTTAGTTTAAGCCTTTTGTTTGTTATATTATATGTTTGAGATTTGTTTATATTCAAAATATAAAGACCATTATTAGCATCAGCAGAACATATCTCAAAATCATCTTTATAAACAAAACACCCAGTGTTTCGGAATACAAAAGTGTACCCCCATTGGGTCAAACAAGATACATAGATAATATTCCTAGTGAAACTAGGTACGAGGGCAGTTTTGAAACAAAAGTGCCAACGGCCAAAACGGTGACTCGTGTCCCATTTCCAACGCATAGATCAATCTCCCCTGAGGCCAGTCTCCTGCTAATCTGCAGATCCTACACATCAGTACATATATAAGTACCACAATCAGAATAAAAAATCTAATTTTTAAAAATAGTAGTAGACATGTTTATTTCTATAACAAACATACCTGAAGCTAGACCCGGCCACGGTTCCAGTTCGGAACCGGAACCGAACCGGTTGGAAGTTCCGGTTCCAATCGGTTCCGGTTCCGATTCCGGAACCGAACCGGAATGGGACCGGTTCGGTTTGGGTTCCACCCCAACTCGAACCGGTCCGAACCGGTGGAACCATACGGTTCCACCGGTTCGGACGGTTCCAACCGGAACCGAACGGTTCCGTTGGAACCGTCGGGTTCCTGTTGGAACCGTAGGGTTCCAACAGGAACCCTAATTCCCCCAACGGCTAGTAGCCGTTGGGGGATGCAGGGAGCCGTTTGGCTCCCTGCCAAAAAAAAAAAGAATTAAAAAAAATATTTTTATTATATAAAATAAAAATTACTAATGTACCCCTAATAACGGTAATAAAACGGTTATATTTAGGGGCATTTTTGGTATCAAAAAAATTCTAAAATTCTATAAATAGGATTCATTTTTCATAATTTCATCACACCAAATTCTCAACTCTCTCATTTTCTATAATTCTCTTTTTCTCAATCTTACTTCAATACAATTCTCTTATAATCTTATATTCTTATTCTCATTCTCAATTTATTTAGTTGTTAATTTGTTATCATTCGCATCACAATTATTCAATTTTCTTATTTTTCTTCCTAATTTCTCAAAAAAAAATGGCAAGCTCATCCGAGAACATAATGTAAAATATGCCAACCCAAGAGAGCGGCCCTAGTGTCAGTGCACAATCACGGAGAAGAGAAGTTAAGGCTCGGTCCTCCGATATTTTCAAAATTCATTTTACTTTGGAACGCCTAGAAGATTGTTCACAACGAGGAATTTACAACTATTGTGGGGTTATCTATAAATTTTCTGGTGGATACGGCAATATGATCAAGCACATGGAGAAACATCATCCGGTTGAATTTAGCATTGATACGACGCAGACTCAAATGGCCAGGTACGCATCATCTAGTAGAGGTACGAGTAGTGTAGATTTATTTAAATATTCTGATGCAAAAAATAGAGAAGAATTTGCGAAATTAACTTGTATGGCACATCTTTCTTTAAGTTTTGGTGAAAAACTTCATTTTACTAATTACGTGCATAATGCTTTAAACCCTGCTGCATGTTGAATGACTCGAAACACAATAAAACGTCATATTTTCAAATTATATAAAAATGGTAAAATTATTTTAAATGAAATATTTAAAGAGATGAAAGGTCGTATTTCTATATGTTCTGATATTTGAAGTGACCATTGGCAAACACACTCATACATGGGTGTGACTTGTCATTGGATTGATGCATCATTTACCATGCAAAAACGACTTATTGCATTTAGAGTTTTTGATGACCAACATACTACACATAATATTTATAGAATGATGAAGGTACTTTTTGATGAATATGGTTTAGGAGAAAAAATTTTAACAATTGGATTTGATAATACATCTGCAAATACTGCATCCATCAATGATTTAAAAGAAATATGTCAACCAAATTTAGGGGGTCGATTTTTTCATATTCGTTGTACATGTCATGTCCTAAACTTATGTGTGCAAGACGGTCTAAAATTATTATCTCCTTTCCTCGATCCAATTAAAATGGCACTTAACTGTATTTGGTCATATTCTCAAGTTAGGAGAGAATGGACCAAGTTTTGTAAAATAAATGGTATTAAACCGATTAAATTTTCTAGAGATGTTCCAACACGTTGGAATTCTACTTATTTTCTTTTATGTCAAGCATTTCAATACAAAGATGCATTATGTAGTTTTTTTTCTCAACATGTTCAAAATATCACACTTTATCCTAGTCAATGGGATATTTGTGAAAAATTTTTAGATATTTTAAGAGTATTTAATGATGCTACTTTAGTTTTTAGCGGTGTTTATTAGCCTACAGCACATTTTTTTCTTCTTGAGAGTTTGAATATTGTTGGCACTCTCGATGAGCATGTTGACAGTGACGACCCTAATGATCTTGTTTTGCTCGAAGCCATTACTGTTATGAAGGTAAAATGATTGCATTATTTTAGAGAAATTCTTTTACTTTATCTTATTGCTGCTGTTTTTGATCCTAGATTTAATTAGAAGGTTTGAATGGTGGTTTACAAGCTTACTATGGTTATTTAGGAATATTAGATGACATTGTATTACGAGCATAATGACGAAATTAAGAAGTGATTTAATTATTTTATTTAATGATTATATTGTAAGATATAACTTAGGAACATTAGGTCAATCTAGTAGTAGCGAACCGGTAATTCAAACAAGACTTAGCGCAGGGGATCGTTGGTTATTGCAACGAAATAAAAAATCTAGGGATACGACAACTAATAATCCTGAATTAGATAATTATTTATCTACAAATTTTGAGTTTTCTAATGAAAGTTTATGCAGTAAAAATTTTAAAATCCTTGAATGGTGGAACCGGCATCAAAATATATATCCTGTTTTATCTATTATTGCTAAAGAGATCTTGGCAGCACCTATTTCCACTGTTGCGGTTGAGCAAGCCTTCAGCTTGGGAGGTAATATATTGGAAGCTAGGCGATCTTCATTACATCCAAGCACTCTAGAAGCAACAGCTTGTGTGGATAATTGGACTCGAGCTGATCTGAGACAACAAGAAGATGCCCCCGATGATTTTGAAGATTTGTTCGTTAATGCTTCTGCAACAAGTGCAAGCGGAACCGGAGCCGAAGGATCAACTGATAATGATGATTGATAATTGTAAAATTATAATTTACAAATGGGATATGTCTTAAACTTGTAATGGAACTACGTGAGCTTTGATTCCTCTCACCCTTGGAGGATACGTAGGCAACTTAAATTTTTAAAAATTTAAGCTCAAGCTCTTCAATGTAATAAATTTTTTTTATTTATAAATTTAATCTCATTTTTTTTAATTAATAATTTTTTTTTTTATTTAAGCTTTGATTAATTGATTCCTCTCATTTTTTTTATTTTAATTAATTAAAAAATAATAATAATAAACGGAACTTAACCGAATCGAAACCGAATCGATTCGGTTCCGATTCAGTTTTAGGTTCCGGTTCCACACTTGTGGAACCGGAAATAGGCCGGTTCGGTTCGGTTTCGAACCGGAACCGAACTGCCGGCCGGGTCTACCTGAAGCTGGTGCATTGCCCACTTTGATTTCCTTCATGTATGACTTGTAGTCGCGGCAGTCACGCTTCCAGTGACCCCGCTTCCCGCACTGCAGACATACATCTTGGGATTTGTCCTTACCCTTCCTAGAAGGTTTTGATGATTTGGCATTGCCCTTCTTCTTTTCTTCTTTATACCTTCAGTCGCCTTGGGCCAAGCCCTCAGAGACTGAGATGTTGAAGTGAAGTGCGCCTCACGCTTCTTGCCATTTAAGAGCTCCTTTTCTGCTTCACGAAGTGTGGATATTAACTCTCCAAGAGTATCATCTTGGTTCATCATATTGTAGTTCATGATGAACCCACTCCAAGGGTCGGGCAGAGACTGTAAGATCAAATCTATAGAAGTCTCATCCTCAAAGATAATGCCCATCTGTCCCAGCTGTTCGATGGCAGTAATCATCTGTGACACATGGTGCTCGACAGATGTACCCTCTGACATGCGAGCACGAAAGAGCTTCTTCTGTAACTCATATCTCTGTGATCTAAGATTAGATCGATGAAGATCATTCAACTTTGCAATGATCTCATTGGGATCCAATCCCTTGTTCTAACGACAGAATTATTGAGTCATAGCAGCAAGCATTATTGATTGAGCAGTCGAGTTGTCGTCGCTATGAGTCTTCCACAGCTCTAGCTCAATTATCTGATCAGATCTAGGCTTAGGCCAAGAGGTCTCTCTCTAGTGTAGAGTAACTTCTCGGATCCCAGGACAATCCTTAGATTCATTTCCCAGTTAGAAAAATTCACGCCGTTTAAGACATTATCACCCATGATGATGTCTCGGACACTGTTCTTTCCTGTCATCTTAATTGCAATAGTCAAACTACTCAATTAACGATGTATGGGTATAGTCTAATTGTTACAAGAAAAATAATAAAATATTAGTCCAACTAATAAATATTTATAATTGACGAAATAATTTGAAAGCTTGTATTTGGCAAGTATTTGAACGAAATTACAAATTCAATACTAGTCTCCCACTATTTTTCGGCGAGCCTCTAACCCTCTCATGAGTACTCGGGAAACCTAGTTTCCTAGTGAGCTAGGATCCCGTTAAATAACACACAACCTTGACTTTGGCCAACAAGCTGTATGATATTTAACTAGGTAGATCTCTAAGATCAATTGGATCTCATCCAATTCCAAGATCCGGTAGGTGGACCTCCAAGTCCGAAACATATATACAATATATATGTCAATATATCCAATATATTTGCCTAACCTTTTCCTCTGAAGCAACTAAGCCTTGGCTTTGGCACAACAAGCTTAATGATTCATGTCAAGCGGGACCCATTGACTTTGGAAAGCTTCGTAATCCATGTAGATGAACAAGAACTGATCTTGACTTTGGCCAAAAAATCACAACTTGCCCAAGGCATGCGATATGGAACAAAGCCTTCATGATTCAAACATATCCTCGATGGACAAAGGTCTTGACTTTGGCCAACAAACCAATACCAATCTTGGATCTTTAGAATGAATCACTCAATGGAAGGAAAACGCTTAATATTTGTTGAGGATTTTTCACGTAATTGGCAACCAATTAATTATCTTTGATTAGGTCTCATCATACACCCTTAAGCATGCATTCTAAAAGCATAATAAGAAGGGATAAATAAATTAATAATGATATGCGGATGGATATCTCACAAATTGTTCCTAGAACAAATCACCTCATTTCCTCTCTCCCGCTAGTCGTATTTATACTTCTACCCAATAACATATAAAGAAACCTCATTTACATTGAGGGGAATTGGTGAGAAGAGAAATACAAGGAGTAATGAGATAATAGGCTTGACACGCATGCCCAATTAATAAATTCCAAAATTATTACAATAATTTCCAAAATTGCCCTCACCCTTCTAATATCCATCTGATATACATTATTCATTCAACTCATTCATGTATTCACACATAGCATGTTATTCAATCAATCTAATCCAATTAATTA
Source organism: Zanthoxylum bungeanum (assembly GCA_019454045.1). Lineage (NCBI taxonomy): Eukaryota > Viridiplantae > Streptophyta > Magnoliopsida > Sapindales > Rutaceae > Zanthoxylum > Zanthoxylum bungeanum. The sequence continues at coordinate 172,078 of SKCR01025247.1, forward strand.
ATCTTTGAATTATGATCATCCAATGTTCAAACAATGATTTGATTTGCGCAAGTCTAACTTGTTTAAGAATAAATACTTTTAAGTACGTATTCTTGAATTATATCGAACTAAAACTTTAAATCTAATTTATTTGTATTCAATACTAATTCCATTTTAATTCTAAATTAAACATTTACACTTATCTATACGCCTTAAAGACTTGGATTCCAAATCCAATCTTGATGGGTCTCAAAGACCCAATAACATCCAATGCCATTTTAATTAAAGTCTAATGGGCTTTTAATTGATTCTTAAGGCATGGGCTTTGGCCATAATGGATCAAACCCAAAATGCCAAGGCCCAATAGGAATCACCATATTGCCAACAAATCAATTTCGGCCCATTAAGCCCAATTAAATTCTTTAAAGGCCCAATTGATATATTTAGACTTTATGGAATTGGTTTTGGGCCCAATTGGATCCAATCCAAAATTCCAAAACCAAACATGGTCAAACCAAGCCCATTAAGCCCAAATACACACTTGTTAGCCCAATTAAATTTTAAAGGCCAATTATTATAATTTTAATATTCCAAATATTATAATTATTACAAATAAAGTGTATTAGCCATGATTAATCAATTAACCTTAATATTTACAAAACACAAATTAACTAATTAATCATGCTTAAGTTAATCAATTTATTCTCAATATAAATTGAAGCAAAACATATCATTTTATGCTCAACATACTCTTTGAATTTAACATAATCATTTTTGACTTTTATTCTAATCTAATCAAACCGACAATCAACATTTAATCATGCATTTAAACACATCCAATGTTGTTAAAAAAATTTCAAAATGAGTAGTCCACTGGTAAGGGGTATTAGGCCATGCTAACAAATTTATAGATTTTGATCCAATCAATTTATCTCAAATCTAATCATGCACAAATCTAAATTAACATAATCTAAGCATGCTCAAACCATCAATTTGAAAAAATCATATCAAAACACAAAAGCCCCAAATTAAAGTCTCAAGAAACCTAAAACATTCAAGCTTAAAATTGCCTATTGATACCATTGTTAGTGTTCCTAGAACATGCCAATGATCTATTAAGCAAGAATGTGTGTGAATAAATTCATTCTAAGTTGCGGAATGACTTACAATGAACGGTTTTTTTATTAAAAAAATTTGAATGAAGATCTCCAAGATCCAAGCTTTGTATGTTGATTCCAAGTTTTGAGTTGGTTTCCCTATCACCTTAGAAGACTTTTGGAGTGCTAGCTTGTTTGATTTTGCAACAAAATCAAAGAGAGGAAAATGATAGGTTCACGCCCATTTGAGATGAACTAGGGTTTGATTTGTGTTGTGTGTGTTGAAAGTGAGAGAGAGATGGCTTTTGGTAAAACCAATTTACCTTTTTCACCTAAACAACGTGGTTGGGTTTTTGGTTTCACCAAAACCATTTCAAAGTGGTTGGAAAGTTGGTGGTTTTTGTTGGACAATTATGACCCATAGCATCACTATTTGTACAGATCATGGTGTTGTTGTACAAATTAACTTTGTGATGAAGAAAATTGCTCTTTTATCATTTGTAATTGGATTACTTAGATATATAAATAATAGAAGGTCCATATGATTAGTTCCGGATTGAGATGATATGAAACAGTATCAATCCATAAAGCTTTAATCATTAAACATCCCTAGTCGTAGTATTATCGAGACTGGACATCGATAATGTGAAATAGACTAGTATTGCACTTGTGCGCGTTGTGGGAGCATAACGATACAGTTCTCATATGTTTAAGTATTGGATACTTATGCAAATGCGATAGGAGGTTGTGTTTTACCGATGGTACGAAAAATAGCTTCGCTCTGGATAAACCCCGCGGAATCCCATTGGTAATATGTCTATGTGTCTATGAGAGTCCGCTTCAGGGTAGATGTATTTGGTCTTAACCTGAGACTTACACCGCTAATACTTGGGACAATCAATATACTTTGGTTTTGGTCATCCAGGTCTTTAACCGGTTTTGTGTACGCCTCTTCTGGGTATATTGAGTATCTTAGTATATTGGGTGTGATGTCAAGATGGAAGTATCACTCCAGTCATAGTGGAGATGATGATCACGTAGGATACGCAACTGGTACTCTTATATGCTGCAGCTATCGGGATAATATGACAAGGTCATAGTTATCCGATTATAGAGACTAGTTACCGGATATCCAATATGTGCTTCGTACGGGGCAGACACATTTCCAGCCCCGGGCCTTGCACGTGACCATCCGATACTGGATTGATATACACATATACTACGTATACTACGCCTGATATAGATTATGATATTCCTTTAAGAATATTTCTAGAGAATTGGGTAGGCATGACGCTTTGCTAGAAGGCAACCTTGTCTTGTCATGGGTCACTTCCCGAAGATTCACTGATGATGTATGACTCGTACTTTATTAATCTAGGATTAATTAGATGAGAGAGAAAATTAATCTGGGATTAATTACGGAGATATTTTATCTGGGATAAAATACTATTTAAGAGAGAGAACGATTAATTTGGAATTAATCGAAAAATTAATATATTCGATATATTAATCGAAATTGGATTTCGACGCGGAATTAAAATTAGATTTTAATTCGGGTGAACGAGTTAATTTAGAATTAATTCGTTAGCGACGTGAATAGTAATTTTGCTAGGCATAATTATTTAATTAAATTTGATTAATTACGTCGTAACGGAAAATTCCTTAATTTGGATTAGCGAATCCGAGCCCGGGAGTTTTTACAGGGCCGCTCGTATTTTGAATCGAGTGGGGCCCACATGTCACATCAAGCGTCAAATCATTAGTCATTCTTCTGATGTAAGTCACATCACTTTGAGTGATTGACATAATGTCACTATTCATGATTGATGTAAATGGTTGGAAAGCTTGAAAAACATTTACCATATTTTATTATTTGATAATTGACTTTTGTATTTGGTGTATGATATACACAAATCAACTAACACAATTGATTCACTCTCTTCCTCATGTATTCGGCCAAGAAGGCCTTCTTCTCCCTCTCTCCATTTTCGACCAAAGGCCATTTTCTTTCTTGTTTTTCTTAGCTTGGCCGTGTATATCAAAAAGAAATAAGGAAGATTTGTGGCAAATCTTTCCAATGCTAGCACATAAAGAGTCATCCAAGGTGATAGGGAAACAAACCCTTGAGCATGGAATCATCATTATTGAAGCTTGGAGCTTGGAGCACACATGGAGGACAAACATCCACCTTGGCCGAGAGCTTCACTCAAAGGAAGAAAAGTTTTGTTCTTCGAGGCATCCAATCCGATCAATGTAAATATATTTCCGCCATATTTCTTTGAGTATTCACACATGATTTCATTGCTTAATTGATCCCGAGACTATAGTAAAAACCCAACAGTTTTGGCATAAATGCCAACCACTCTTCCAACCACCACATTTTAAGTGGGCCTTACATTTGAATTCAAAATTCAAATGGATTCTAGAATGTTTGCCGCGGCTCGGATCTGTTTAATCCGATTAAACGAATTTTCGTCGCTAAATAATTAAATCTAATTTAATTAAATAACGACGCCTCGTAAATATATTACGAATGCCGTTTATGAATTAATTCTAAATTAATCTGTTCGTTCGTATTAAAGTTTGACTTTCATTTCGTAATGAAATCCAATTCTTATTAATATATCCGATATATTAATTTTAGCGTATATCAATAAATTAAATAGAAAAATCAAATTTAACTATTAAATTTATTTTACCGATTAATTCTAAATTAATCTCGCTCTCTCTCTTCCGAACATATTTAATCCCATATTAAATAATACCTCAATTAATCCCAGATTAATTTTCTCTCTCTTAATTAATCCCAGATTAATTCTAATTCAAGTCAACTGTCATCGGTGAATCTTTGGGAAGCGACCCAAGAGACCTCTGGATATATTGGAAGTAAATCCGGTCATCAAACTATTCGATTAAGTGCATACCTCGTACTACGTGCTAACCGATTTATAAGACATAGTTGTCTTCTAGCAAAGCACCGTGCCTACCCAATTCTCCAGAGAAATATTCTTACGAGAATATACAATCTTTTCAGGCATAGAATATGTAGTATTGTGTATTGTGATCCAGTATCAAATGTCACATGCAAGGCCTGGGGCTGGAGTAGTGTCTGCCCAGTATGAAGCATATATCGGATCACAAGCAACTAGTCTCTTTAATCGGATAATCATGACATTGTCACATTATCCCGATGGTTGCAACAGATTAGAGTACCAGTTCTGTATCCCTGCGTGATCATCATCTTCATATGACTGAAGTGATACTTCCATCTTGACATCACATCCAATACTCTACGATTCTCAATAAGCCCAGAGGAGGCGTACACAGAACCTGTTAAAGTCCCGGACGACCAAAAGTAAAGCGTACTGATTGTCGTAAGTATTAGCGATGCAAGTCTCAGGTTAAGACCAAATACACCTACCCTGAATCGGATTCCCATAGACACATTGTCATACAATCAATGGGATTCCGTGGGGTCTATCCAGAGCAAAGCTGTTTCCGTACCATCGGTAAACACAACCTCATATCACACTTGCATAAGCATCCAATACTTAAATATATGAGAACTTTGTCGTTATTCTCCCACAACACGCACAAGTTCAATACTAGTCTATTCTGCATTATCGATGTCTAATCTCGATAATACTACGACTATGGATGTTTAATGATTAAACCTTAGTGGATTAATACTGTCTCATATCTTATAATCCGGAACTAATCATAATGACTTTTATCACTTTATATTTAAGTAATCCAATTACAAAATGATAAAATAGCAATTTTCATAGTCACATAGTTAGTTTGTACAAAAACCATAATGTCTTTTACAAATAGTGACGCTATGGGTAATAATTATCTAACACTATTCAGTCGTGCGCACAGACGAACAGTGTATGGACCTTGTCAATTGGGTAATGGGCTAGTGATTTTCCGATGATCTGGACCCCATAACAAATGCACCGGTCATGCCAGAATAAAACATATACAAGAGCCACGGAGGGTCAAAACATAAAATTATCAAGCACCGTGACAGAAATAAATTTTTGAGCGTCTCGGCAAAAATAAATTTACAGTTTAAAAATATCAAAATCATTTCAAGCACGGAAACATATTATCAAGCACTTCGACGGAAACATATCGATAAATCTAAAAATATGAAAACTTGAATCAAACATTGAGGCAGAAATATTTTCTTTATCCTTTATAATCAAAATCAAAACATCTTAAAACTTTCTTCTTTCTATCTTTTGAAAATACTTTTGTACCAAAAATAAAATACCAAGTTTTCAAAACATGAGTCAAAAATTTCCTTCATAGTTCAGACTATCAATAGAATCTCTCATACCTCAAAATGATTACTTACCTATAATATCTATATAAACCACATACTTTAAATTAATATACTTAGACCCATACATATATTCATAGTACACAAACGTATACAGATAATCCAAATCACACATATCTATCAAAACCAAACATATTATACCATATACCAAAAATCAATTCAAGTTAAGTTGAGACATGAGACCTATATAATCTATGCGTAACAAAAAAAAACCTTACTTAGAAGATCAAATACCATATAGCTGCAGTTGCTGACACCTAAACCTTTGCTCTGATACCATAACTGTAACATCTGCCAGAGGTAGGATGCTACCGGCAGGAGATGGGATTAACCTATCTCCATAAGCTTCCAAATTTACAGAAAACTCAACATGATGTATATTAAAACTAAACAACCTGGATCTCAGTCCAGCATCAAAACGAACTAGAAATAAACATCATATATCAAAATAGGCATCAAATCCACACCAACACATCAAACATCACATCTAAGGCTTAGTGCCCATATTATCTATCAAGACTCAAATACTATGTGCTTATAAACATCATAGGCAATCAAATCATTCACTTAATATATATACAAACGACGTGCTTAGCACGACAAATAAAATATCAATCACAAATCCTAGACCTCTAAAATTTTTCCCAAGACATATGCGAGGGTGACTACCGCTTGGGTGATTCGCGTATCGAGAATGACATCCAAAGCTGAAATAGTTGACCAGTCTGGAAGCCAACTTGTAAAACTAGCGAACTAGTTTGGTATGAGTTATAAAACTCAGTAAATAACCATGCTAGTTGTAGGACACAGAACTTGGGCGACGCATGCTGTTCTAGACTCAGGGCCTAGTTGAGAGTACGGAATAGTCCGCGGGGGACTAAACCGGAGAATAATGGAGTCGCCACCCGGTGTGAACTGGGACAAAGGTTTAAGGCCGCACTCACCCCTCGCAAGGGAAGACCTCAAACCGTTGGGTTCGGAATGGTCCCTTACTTATGTCATTGTGATGATATAATTCGTGCAATAAATCAACCGCATCTAATCAATAATCATGTTCAAGTGTCACCTAGATCTAAGATGCTTCCGTCTAACTAATTCCTAATCTAAGTTCGCATGCTTAAAAATAAGTCCTTAAACAATAAACACGCAATATCACACATTGAACATATTAAGCTATCGAACCAACGCAAACAAATAATGACTTAAACATAAATATAAACTAAATTAAATATCATGCATAAAAAGAACATAATCATGCTTTAAAATTAAATAACGAAACTAAATTAAATCATGCTTAAACTAATAAATAAACAACCTAGAACTACAACATGCTCAAATACAAATTTGGATGAGACGAGATACATGTATCTTAAGTGGTACGTGGCATTGTATCCCGAGTGCAGACCATACTACCGTCCATTCGGAATCGGCTATAGAATTTACGTCCGGGTTTCCATCCGATATACCACAAATGGGAACACGTATCCCGCTCATCCAACAATCAAATCATGCCTCAAATGACTCTAATGCAATTATTTATCAAAAATAAATAAATAAAACGGAGAAGATAAGTAAAAGGGTTGCCCTCAGGTCTAACCTCTTTTGTCGTCTCAAGAAAGGGCGTTACACGTCCGTTGGAAGGGCGAATGATCCGATACTTTTCCGATTTGTTTGCTCACTATTTTTCCTCGTTGTTTTGATGCTCGGGCTACTGTTTTACGTCCGTTTTGCTGCTGTTTTGCTGCTGCGTTTCAGGTCACTGTTTTGGTCGATTAGCGGATTGTTTCGGGTGATTTGGAAGGCTAAAAGGGCTGCGGTTTTGAGGGGTTCTTTGGGGGTATTTATGCAGTTTTTTACTGCAGTTTCAGGGTGTTTTGGGGACTGTTTTGATGGGTTAAAACCGCACAAAAAACTGGGCAGAACAGCGGGGTGAAGTGCGGCAGTTTTGTGAGGCGGTGCAATGGGTTTCGGGACTGTTTTGGGCGTGTGATTGGGGGTTGTGTTTGGGGTGTTTTGCGACAGTAAGAGGGTATGTTAGGGACTGTTTTAGGCGTGGATTTAAAGTCTGTGAAGGGTGGTTAAGGTGCGGCAGAAGGGGGATGTATGGTGAGTTATGCGGTAATGGGAGTGCTTGGGGTGTTTCACGGCAATGCGGGGTTTCTCAGGGTTTTCTGTTTGTGGCAATGGAGGCTTGGAGGAGGTGCTTGGGCGTGAACAAAAGGGCTTGGGCGTGTGAGGAGGTATGTGAGCTAGGATCGTGAATGGGGGGTGAAGGCCTCTTTTTATAGGCAAAGGAGAGGAAGCTTTCCTTATACGACTAGGAGTAAGATTTCCATTGATGGTGACATCTTCTTAATAAGGAATAGATCTCCTATTTGGATTTGTGATTGGATTTGATTTGGTAGGGATTTGATTTGATTTCTTTTATTTAGGTAAGGATTTTATTTGATTTAAACATGTGATTAATGTGCATATACCTAAATAAAGGCACCTTGGGCGTGAATCCCTCTTCTTGGGCTTGGACTTTGGTTTGGATTGGTGGGCTTGGGTATTTTGGGTTTGGTTTGGTGTTTGGTAAATGGCTTGTGGGGTCTTGGGCCTAAGATACGCTTCGAAACGGAAGTCCAACAAGCAGCCGAAGCTAAACAACTCAGATAAAATCCAACAAAAATTCTAATTTCCAACTTTACCCTTCCAACGTCCGTTTCCCGCGACTTTCATGACTAAAGAAGTAGTTGCCTCCATACGAGACTCATCATCGGGCTGATATGCAAAAATGCAATGCCTACAGTCGCCCCCACTTTGATGGGACTTGTGTAATGTGTGACAATGACAATTCCTATCAAAGTATGTGCAATGCATTTTTACTTACCTGGCTCGCCAGCTGCCACATGGTTCCCCTGCTGTGTTGAGTTGACAGTGCTAACCCCGTACCTAAGGTGTCGCGGTTGCGTCTCCGTACCTAGAGTGCCGCAGTGGTGTTGTTGTTGTCTGAGTGCTAACCCCGTACCTAGGTGTCGCGGTGTACGCGTGACGACTCCGTACCTAGAGTGCCACAAATGTCTGAATGTTAACCTCATACCTAGGGTGTCGCGGTGACGTCTCCATACCTAGAGAGCCACAAGTGTCTGAATGCTAACCCCGTACCTAGGGTGTCGCGGTGACGTCTCCATACCTAGAGAGCCACACGTGTCTAAATGCTAACCCCGTACATAGGGTGTCACAGTGACGCCTCCGTACCTAGATGCCACAAGTGTCTGAATGCTAACCCCGTACCTAGGGTGTCGCAGTGACGCCTCCGTACCTAGAGTGCCACAAATGTCTGAGTTGCTAACCCCGTACCTAGGGTGTCACAGTGATGCCTCCGTACCTAGAGTGCCACAAATGTCTGAATGCTAACCTCGTACCTAGGGTCGTGTGGTGACGTCTCCGTACCTAGAGAGCCACAAATGTCTGAGTTGCTAACCCCGTACCTAGGGTGTCGCAGTGACGCCTCCGTACCTAGAGTGCCACAAATGTCTGAATGCTAAACCCGTACCTAGGGTGTCGCGGTGACGTCTCCGTACCTAGAGAGCCACAAGTGTCTGAATGCTAACCCCGTACTTAGGGTGTCGCGGTGACGCCTCCGTACCTAGAGAGCCACAAGTATCTGAATGCTAACCTCGTACCTAGGGTGTCGCGGTGACGCCTCCGTACCTAGAGTGCCACAAATGTCTGAATGCTAACCACGTACCTAGGGTGTCGCGGTGACGTCTCCGTACCTAGAGAGCCACAAATGTCTGAATGCTAACCCCGTACCTAGGGTGTCGTCGCGGTGACGTCTCCGTACCTAGAGAGGCACAAGTGTCTGAATGCTAACCCCGTACCTATGGTGTCGCAGTTGATATCTCCATACCCGGAGTGTCGTACCTGGCTGATCTGATATCTCCATAGCCGGAGTGCCGTACCTGGCTGAACTGATGTGGGCCTCGCCCCCAGAATGCCATACCTGGTAGAAACTAATACTGAACTGACGTGGGCTTCGCCCCCAGATTGCCATACCCGGCAGAACTAATACTGAACTGACGTGGGCTTCGCCCCCAGATTGCCATACCCGACAGAACTAATACTGAACTGACGTGGGCTTCACCCCCAGAATGCCATGCTCGGTAGAAACTGATGCTGATATTCTTTTTCAACACACTGTAGTGCCTCTCTTCGAGATAATCTTGATAGCTAAACATATTTTTGTCCTCAACGGGTGCTTTGCGTCAAAGCCAAAGAATCTTCAAAGTACTCGACATACTCAAACCCAATCCTCTGAACGGGTGATCTGAACTAGACTCCTAGTGTGTGTGTGCTAAGGCTCTTTCACAGCTTATTCCTTAAGTCAGCCAACTCGATGATTTCGCTTCGGAGAATCGGACCAGTGGGTCTAACCAACCTGGATGTCTGGGTCACACTCTGTGATTGCTATAGCATACTCAACATGATATGGTTTTCTTTTATTGCATCGTCTCTTTCTTTTCATTTTGGACTTTTCTTTCTTTTTTCTTTTTTCTTTCTTCTTTTTCTTTTTTTTTCATGACACACCTACCCTTTAAGGTAGCATTTCTCCTCATGGTGGTCCTAATACTCGCCCATGGGTAGCTTCACGCTTATTGGTTATAGGCGGTCTATTTTTCTTTTCATTGCAGATACTTTTCTTTCTTTATTTTCCAACCACATCATGTATTGTAGCAAAGGCAAATCAGTGTGGACATCCAGGCAAACGGTCATTCACCGATCCACCATCTCTTCAACTAGTCATCTCATCAACCGCTCAGGCTTCTACTGTTGAGATACCTTTATCAAGTGCTTTATGAGTCTAGCCGAGATCAATCCATTCCGAATACCAGATAAGAGCGCGTCTCGCACTTCTCGTTTCTAATGCTTCTCCCTACAGCACTAATGTCATCACCGGACATATGTTTACCCATCATTCTCTCTCACTCATTCATTTTCATTTTCATTTTTTTTTCACTCACTCACTCACTCTAAGGAACTCTTCCTCTCTACAGTTGACCATGTGGGCTTCGCCCCCGGGATCCATACCCGAAACTCAAACTCAAAATGGGCCTAACCCTCAGATTACCATCTGAATATAACACCGATGTGGACCTCAGCCCTAGGATTTCTACCCAAATCCAATACAGTGCTTTTTCGCTTTCTTTTTGATCTGCTGTCTTTGCCGATTTTTTCTTTTCTTCTTCGAAACCTGTGAATACAAAAACAAAACACAAAACACGCAAAAAGAATGCAATAAAGGGTTACATGTATGTATGCATGCATGAGTTTTCTTTATCCCGTCGGGTTAGGTCTTCTGCGGGTGACTATTCAGTCTCTTGTCCCTTAGGTAAAATACAGTTTCAGTCTGTCAACGTTGATTGGCTCGGTGAACTCATTCCCTTCCAAGTCCGACAGTCTCACTGCTCCGTTTCCCATTACCTTCTGAACAACGTATGGTCATTCCCAGTTTGGCCTGAACTTCCCTCTTGGGTCTGTCGTCGACGATTTCGATTGCTTGAGTACCAAATCTCCTTTCTTGATCTTGGTAGGACGCACCTTCTTATTGAACGCTCGAGCTAGCCTCTTCTGATAGATCTGCATGTGATGCAAGGACTTCATCCTCTTCTCATCCATCAGAGCCAACTGTTCAAACCTTTGCGAGGTCCACTCTTGTTCAGGCAACTCTGCTTCTGCTAACACCCGCATGGACTGTATCTCAACTTCCACCGGCAGTACCGCTTCCATTCCATAAACCAAAGAATACGGCATGGCTCATGTTGCTGTTCTCACCGATGTTCTATATCCCCACAAGGCGTATGGTAGCTTATCAGCCCAATCTTTGTAATTCTCAGTCATCTTTGCAAAGATCGTCTTTATTGTCTTGTTGGCTGCCTCGACTGCCCCATTAGCCTGCGGCCTGTATGGTGAGGACTTGTGATGGTCGATTCCATACTTCTGCGGCATCGCCTTGGTTTCTCCCTGAAATTGGACTCCATTGTCCGTTACCACATGATGCGGCATACCATACTGGCAAATGAGATTTCGAGCTATAAACTTCGCCATTTGCTTTGCTGTAACATTGCGAAAAGATTCGGCTTCTACCCACTTTGAGAAGTAGTCTACAGCTACTACTATAAAGTGATGCCCATTTGATGCATTCGGTCGAATCTCCCCAATCATATCTATTCCCTAAGCTGAGAAAGGCCGTGGCTCTGACAGCCCGTGCAACTCTGTATGTGGCAGATGATTCAAATTGCCGTGTGCTTGACAGTCATGACAGTGCTTTACCAGCTTCGCACAGTCGGCTTCCATGGTTGACCAGTAAAAGCCTTGTCTCACAATCTTGCGGGACAAGTTCAATCCATTCATATGTGGTCCACATACACCAGTTGCACTTCTTCCATTATCTTCTGAGCTTCTTCTCTCTTCAAGCATTTCAGCTGAATACCATTGCCCTGCCTCTTGTAGAGCTTTCCCTTCAGACCCACATACTGAGAGGCTAACTTCTGAATCGCCACTCGGTCTTTTCTGCTTGCTTCCTCTGGGAATTCCCCACATTCCAATACCGGTAATCATAATACCAAGGTTTCCCATCATCAACCTCCACCTCTAAGATTCTACCATCTCATAGACTGGCTTGCTTGCCATTGTCAACACAAGCGGTCTCATCACCAGTTTCTCTGATTTTCCCAAGATGCGGCCAGTGTTGCCAATGCATCTGCCATCTGATTCTCCTCTCTCGGCAAATGCTGAAATTTACAATCGGGGATAGTCTGTGCCAGACTTCTGAGATGGAACAGATACGAATTCAACCGTTCTTCCTTCAGTTCCCATTCTCCTTGCATCTGTCAGATCACCAACATCGAGTCTCTGAATACTTCAACATTCTTCGCCCTTAAGGCTATCAGTGCAGTCAACCCGAATGCACAAGCTTCATACTCAGCCATGTTGTTAGTCACTCCAAATGTCACTCTCTTGGCCATAGGCAAAGTTTCCCCTTCATGGGTGACTATTACAATCCCGATCCCGGCTCCTTTGCAGTTCACTACTCCGTCAAAATACATCTTCCATCCTTGAACTGCTATAGCTTGGATTTCTTCGTCGGGGAACTCAAACTTGTACCGATCCCCTTCAACAGGTTGCAATGCCAGGAATTCTGCCACGGCTCGCCCTTTGATTACCTTGGAGGTGAGGTATTCGATGTCAAATTCAGTCAGCAGCACTAACCATCTGCCCAACTTCCCAACCAGCGAGGGTACCGAGTGCAAGTACTTCAAAGGATTCTCCTTTGCGACCACTTGGATCTTGTAAGACTGGAAGTAGTGGCGCAACTTCTTGGATGCCCATACTACGGCTAGACAAATCTTCTCCACTTTCTGATAGCGAGCTTCGTATGGAAGTAGCTTCTTACTGAGGTAGTAGACAGCATGCTCTACTCCTGTCTCATCGGCTTGTACCATCATCGCCCCCAGCGCTTCAGGTTCACTAGCCAAATAAAGTACCAAAGGCCTACCCTGTCTCGGAGGTTTCAACACAGGAGGTTTCACCAAATATTCCCTTATTCTGTCGAATGCTTCCTGACACTGCTCGTTCCATTTTACCGGTTGGTCTTTCCTCAACAACTTGAAGATGGGCTCACACACCGATGTCAACTTAGCGATAAAACGGCTGATATACTGGATTTTCCCTAGGAAGGCTCTGACTTCTTTTTTTGTCTTTGGTGCCGGCATCTCAGTAATAGCCTTAATCTTCTCGGGATCCACTTCTATTCCGCCCATTCCAACTGTATGGCCGAGCAGCTTTCCTGATGTTCTCCGAAAACACACTTCTTGGGATTCAGCCGCAAGTTGTACTTATCCACTCGTTCAATGAACTTTTCCAACGCTTCTATATGCCCGTCTCTTGTCTCTGACTTGACCATCATGTCATCCACATACACCTCAATCTCCTTATGCATGAGTTCATGAAACAAAGTAGTGGCCATCCGCTGATATGTGGCTCCGGCGTTCTTAAGCCCAAATGGCATCACCTTGTAGCAATAAGTACCCCATTCTGTAACAAAGTCGGTCTTGTGCTTATCTTCTTCGGCCATAAGCACTTGGTTGTATCCTGAAAACCCATCCGCAAATGAGTACATGGAAGACAATGCTGCACTATCCACAAGCACATCAATATGCGGCAAAGGAAAGTCATCCTTTGGGCATGCCTTGTTAAGATCTCTGTAGTCGACACACATTCTAACTTTGCCATCTTTCTTCGGTACAGGCACAATGTTGGCCAACCACTCGGGGTATTTCACTACTTCCAAGAATCCCACATCTATTTGCTTCTTGACCTCCTCTCAGACCTTCTCGGCCCATTCGGGTCTCATCCTTCGGATTTTCTACTTTACAGGCTTCATATTCGGATATGTCGGTATCGCATGTTGGGCAATACTTCTATCTACCCCAAGCATGTCCTCATAAGACCAAGCAAACACTTTGGCATATTTAACCAACATCTCTTCTAAGTTCTTCCGCTCTTCGACGGTAACTTCGCTTGCAATCAAGATTTCCTTGGGATTTTCAGGCGTACCAAGGTTGAATGCATTCATTTTGACAGAGTTGATATCGAATATGCTTAAGTCATGCAAGTTAGAAAGCGGAGACTCAGTCAAGTAAGCAGAATTATTGTCTTTATTACCAACAACAAAAGGAGTACACTCAAACAAATCTGGAAGGAAAATATCCTCATCTTCTACAGATATCTCTCCCCTACAATGGGATCTATCTCAGTTTCTTTTCTTCCCCGAGTGTTAGGGTCTCCAGCTGTTGGATAAAATGACCCATAGCGTCACTATTTGCACAGATCATTGTGTTGTTGTAGCAATTAAACTATGTGACAAGGAAATTGCTCTCTCATAATTTGTGATTAGGTCACCATAGATATATAAATGAAGAGAGGTCCCTATGATTAGTTCCTGGACTGAGAATGATATGAGACAGTATCAGTCCCCGAAGGATTAATCATTAAATATCCCTAGCCGGAGTATTATCGAGACTGGACATCGATAATGCGGAATATGCTAGTATTGCACTTGTGTGCATTGTGAGGGCACAACGACATAGTTCTCATATATATAAGTATAGGATACTTATGCAAGTGCGATAGGAGGTCGTGTTTCACCGATGGTACGGGAAACAGCTTCGCTTTGGATAGACCCCTCGGAATCCCATTGGTATTATGACTATGTGTCTATGGGAGGCCGAAATCAAGGTAGGTGTGTATAGTCTTAACCTGAGACTTACATCGCTAATACTTATGATAATCGATAGACTTTGGTCTTGGTGGTACAGGGCTTAACCGGTTTTGCGTACACCACTTCTGGGTTTATCAGAGAGTCGTAGTGTATTGGGTGTGATGTCGAGACGGAAGTATCACTTCAGTCATACTAGAGATGATGTCACGTAGATACGGTATTAGTGCTCTTAAGTGCTGGCCGGCCATCGGGATATTATGACAAGGTCATGTATATCCGATTATAGAGACTAGTTACCAGACATCCGATATGTGCTTCGGACGGGGCAGACACTTATCCAGCCCCAGCCCTAGCACGTGACTATCCGATACTGGGCCGATATACACAATACTTGGTATACTACGCTTGATATAGATCCTTATATATTCTATATGGATATGACCGGAGAATTGGGTTAGACTTCCTGCTTTGCTAGAAGCCGACCTTGTCTCGTAAATCGGTAGAACGTAGTACTTGGTACGTACGCGATTCGGATACTCCGACGACCGCATTTACTGCCACTTATCCGGGGATCTCATGGGTCGCTTCCCGATAATCCACCGATGACGTATGACTCGCACTTTTTATTAATCTGGGATTAATAAGAGAGAAGAGAGAGAAAATTAATCTGGGATTAATTACGGAGATATTTTATCTAGGATAAAATATCGTCAAGAGAGATAATGATTAATTTGGAATTAATCGATTAAATTAATATATTCGATATATTAACGGAATTAGATTTCGACACGGAATTAAAATTAGATTTTAATTCGGGGCGAACGAATTAATTTAGAATTAATTCGTTAGCGACGTGAATAGTGAATTCGCTAGGCGTAATAATTTAAATACGATGCGATGGAAAATTCGTTAATTTGGAATTAGCGAACCCGAGCCCGAGTGTGATTGCGAGCGCATTCGTATTTCGAATTCGAGTGCGGCAACACAAGTCACATCAAGCGTCAAATCATTCATCACATCAAGCGTCAAATCAAAAGTCACTTTGAGTGATTGATTGATTGATGGATTGAGTTGATTGATTGAAAGACACACATCAAGTCACTTTAATAAAGTGACAATGAATAGTGATGGGTGTTGTTGGAATAGTGTTGTTAATTGATTACCATTTACTTTATTTGATATTTTAAATGGTATATGCTTATTATTTTTTGGAAATTATATAAAGCTTTTGGTAATTCATTTTAAAAAAAAACCAATTACACATTCCCTCCAATTCTTCTCTCTTCTCTCACGCCCAATGGGCTGTTTCTCTTCACCATCACAGCTCACTGCCGTGAGCTTCAAGGGGAGCAAGAGTGAGTTTTACGGCAAAAACTCAAGTGCTAGCACACTTACGGAACATGCAAAGTGGTAGGGAGGTTCACCCATGAGCGGGATCCGTTCAACGAAGCTTGGAGCTTGACGAAGGATCATCTTCACGCCCAAAACAGTGAGTTATTCACTGCAGTTCACGCCCAGCAGTGAGGAATTTCAAGTTTTTTTGCTTACCGCGTCTCACAACCGATCGATGTGAGTATTCCGCTACCTCCGTTGATGTGTTCACACATTGTTTTCATGTCTTGCTTGATCTTGGGACCTAGAAACAAACCTACAATGGCATCATGAGCTATAGGTTCAAGCATGAAAATGTAGGGCTTAAAATTGGGTATTTTGTATTTGAGCATGATTTATTGAAATGGATGATTGAGCATGCTTATATATGTTATATTGAAGATTGATTTGATCAATTTCA
The DNA here is from genome assembly GCA_019454045.1 of Zanthoxylum bungeanum. Classification (NCBI taxonomy): domain Eukaryota; kingdom Viridiplantae; phylum Streptophyta; class Magnoliopsida; order Sapindales; family Rutaceae; genus Zanthoxylum; species Zanthoxylum bungeanum. The sequence continues at coordinate 188,559 of SKCR01025247.1, forward strand.
AGAAAATGTGTTTGGAACAATTTTCCCCAAATTTGTTGATGTTGGCCGAATGTAATGTGGATTTTGGGTTCTTGGAATTTTTTGATTTTGATTCATTTGATGAGTTGGAATCGTTAAGGATAATGTTAATTTGAAAAATTAATTGGATTGATTTTGAATTGAACAAAAATCCCCAAATTATTTCACCTTGGCCGAATCTTATTATGCCCTAATGTCTTGGTATATTTTGATTTTGAACAATTGGATGTGTATGAAATCATTTAGGATGTTGATTTAATGTCGATTGTGGGTTCGATTGGATTGAAACCAAATCGGACACAAAATCCCTCCTTGGCCGAGAGCATTAAAGCATGTAATGGGTTTGATTTTTTCATTTATGTGTTGGACATGTGATGATGATGTTTAGCATGATTAATTGGACTAATTAAGTGTTTTAGAAACATTGATTTAGGTGATTAATCATGTAATGCACTTTAGGTAATTAAATTGCGGAATTGGATTTATGTGATTTAGTTATTTAGGCCTTAAATTGGATTTAGGCTTCTAATGTTGTAATTGGGCCTATTGGGCTTGATTTCATCAAGTTGGGTTTAGGCCAAATGGATTGGATCCAATTGGGCCCAAAACCACTTCCGTTAAGCCCAATTGCGACTTAATGAACCTTTAAAGTTTGATTGGGCCTAATGGGCCAAGATTGATTTATGGGCTTATGGGGTAAATCCCGGATTGGATTTTGGTTATTCGGATTGACCCGAATTGACCAAAAGTCCACGCCTTAAGAAATCAATTAAAAGCCCATTAGACTTTAATCGAATTGACGTTGGACGTTGATCGGTCTTTGAGACGCGTTACGATTAAATTTGGAATTTAAGTCGTAAAAGGTTTATTAGTAAAGTGTAATATTTAATTTGGAATTAAATAACGAATTGGAATTGAATGCATATTAAATTGGATTTAATGACGTAGTTTAATTTAATTCGAGAATTCGTACTTTGAGTACTCATTCGCAAACCGAGTTTGACTCGAACAAAATCAAATCGTTGTTTGAACATTGGATGATCACATAATTATCAGATTAATTAATTTGATTAGATTGATTGATAGCGTGCTTGTGTGTGAATACGTGGTTGTGATGAATGAATAATGTATATCGGATGGATATTAGTCGGGTGGGCAATTTTGGAAATTGTTGTAATAAATTCGATTTATTAAATTGGACCTGCGTGTCCAGCCTTATCACCTTTATTCTCTTTGTATTCTCTTCTCACCTATCCCCTCAATGTAAATGAGGTTTCTTTAGAAGTGTAGTGTAACGGGTAGTAGAAGTAATACAAGTGCTAGCTCGAGTGAGAAAGGGAGAGATTTGATCTAGGATCAATGTGTTAAGTATCCATCCGCATATCATTATTATATTTTCATATGCGCTTTATTATGTATTTAGAATGCATGTTTAAGGGTGTATGATGATGAGACCTTAACAAAGATAATTAAATTGGTAGCCAATTTGCACGCGAAAATCCCTCATTAAATATCATGCGTCTTTTCCTTCCATTGAGTGATTCTTGCTCAAGATCCGAGATTGGCAGGGGTTGTTGGCCAAAGTCAAGCCCTTGTCCGTCGAAGATGTGTTTTAATCACGAGGCTTTGTTCCATATCGGGTGTCGTGTCCAAGTTGTGGTTTGTTGGCCAAAGTCAAGACCACTTCTTGTCCATCGACATTGATTACGAAGCTTCCATGTCAATGGGTCCGCGCTTGACTGGGATCACTAGGTTTGTTGTGCCAAAGCCAAGGCCTAGTTGAT
>SKCR01025248.1:0-97900 GCA_019454045.1 Zanthoxylum bungeanum
GTATATGTGTCCATGGGAGTCCGCGTTAGGGTAGATGTATTTGGTCTTAACCTGAGACTTACATCGCTAATACTTGCGACAATCGGTAAACTTTGGTTTTGGTCGTCCAGGACTTTAACAGGTTCTGTGTACGCCTCTATTGGGTTTATCGAGAATCGTAGTGTATTGGATGTGATGTCAAGACGAAAGTATCACTCCAGACATATGGAGATGATGATCACGCAGGGATTCATAACTCGTTCTCTATTGTGTTGCAACCATCGGGATAATGTGACAAGGTCATGATTATCCGATTCAAAGAGACTAGTTGTTTGATATCCGATATGTGCTTCGTACGGGGCAGACACTATTCCAGCCCCAGGCCTAGCACGTGACATCTGATACTGGATCGAAATACGAGATACTAGGTATTCTACGTCTGACATAGATTATATATTCCAGTAAGAATATTTCTGGAGAATTGGGTAGGCACGGTGCTTTGCTAGAAGCCAACCATGTCTTGTAAATCGGTAAGCACGTAGTACGAGGTATCGCTTTATCGGATAGTCCGATAACCGAATTTACTACCAACATATCCAGAGATCTCTTGGGTCGCTTCCCAAGGATTCACCGATGACTGTTGACTTAAATTGGAATTAATCTGGGATTAATTAAGAGAGAGAAAATTAATCTGGGATTAATATGGGCTTTGTTTAATCTGGGATAAAAGTGTATAGTGGCGAAAGAACGCGATTAATTTGGAATTAATCGGTAAAATAAATTTAATAGTTAAATTTGATTTTTCTATTTAATTTATTCAAACGAGCTAAAAATAATATATCGGATATATTGAAATGGATTGGATTTCATTACGAGATTAAAGTCGGACTTTAATGCGAACGAACGAATTGATTTAGAATTAATTCATGAACGACGTTCGATATATATTTACGAGGCATCGTTATTTAATTATATTGGATTTAATTATTTAACGACGAAGGATCGTTTAATTGGATTAAACGGAACCGAGCCGCGGCAAATACCCGTAGAGATATTTGAATTTCGGATTCAAATATTTGGAGCCAAAAGTGTGGTAGGTGTTCCCACCACACAACCACCTTGTTTTGCCTTTATGTAAACCACTTACCAATCTCTACCTTGTATTGGGTAAAAGGTGAAATGGTTTCACCTTTTGGTAAATAAAAAAAAAGGGATTTTCATTGTTGGTAACACTTGACACAAACCAAAACACAAAAAAAACCCTAAGGAACTAAGCTTGGCCGAATTCCTCTACTCTTCTCTCTTTGATTTGATTTTCAAATCATCAAAAGCTAGCACTTTGGAAGTGAACAAAGGTGATAGGGAAACTCATCAATAGCTTGGAATCATCTTAAAGCTTGGAATCATCCTAAAGCTTGGATCTTGGAGATCTTGGATCTCAAAATTTTTTTAAAGCTCTACACTCATTGTAAGTATATTCCGCACCTTATAATGATCAACTCTTTTATTATGCATGCTTATTAGATCCTTATAATGTTCTAGGAACACTAACACCTATAACTCCCTCTAAGTCCTGAGGCAAACAACCTGCATACTAAAGGGTAGAATGGCCTAAGGTAATGCCAAAGAGCCCCAGCCGGTCAAATAGGCTCTGGCATTTCAGCATCATCATCCGGATCCTGCACGATTGGTACAAAACCGTCCGAGGAGAAGCGCTCGAATAATGGATGATCACTAGGAACTTCCTCAACTATTGGACGATGACAGCCAGACTCAGCACATGGCTTCGTACCTTGGAGGTCGATTCTGATTGTGTCTCCCTCTACTAGATATCGCTCCCTTACGAGACCTTCGGCCACTTCATCTTTGTCAGAAGGAAATTGAATAACCGGCATCCCTGTAGGTCCCGCTCCCTCACCTCCACCCAGGGGAACTTCGGCCTCCGAAATCCTCGCCGTTTCATACACTGTAGAGGGCGGATCAATCTTAATAGCCTGCATCAAAATACACAGTCATGACATCAATATACCTTGAACCTGTGGAAATGCAAAAGAAAACAAGTCTCAAGATCATACCTTCGTGCGACAGGAAAGCGGAACTTCAGAATCAGAGCTTCGGTTGGGGGAAGGATTTTCCCTTTTAGCAAGCTTTATTCTCTTGGGCTTGGACGCCTCAGTTGCCTTCTTCGACCCCGATGGTTCAGAAGATTTGGGGGACAATGGAATAAAAGAGAAAACTCTTGCAGAAGGTAGGGAGAAAATTTGTTCGCGGATGGATGGCCAAAAGCGATCAAAAGAAGGATGAACGGATGTACAATGACCGAAGGTAGTAATGACAAAAGAAGAAACCAAAGACCGCGTTTCCTCCAATGAATCTTCAACTTCATAAACTGAAAAAAATCTTAAAGCGGTCTAGTGACGCAGAGTACGAATGAAAAAGGGTAGGGGCCACCCTTGGACAAGACCAAATTGACGGGCGACGAAGTTGGCCGAATATACCTCCACTAAAGCCTTACCATTGGCCCCAGTTAAGAGATCATGGAACAAGTCGCGGCTGTATAAAAACTTACGCCATATACGAAGACATGATTCGTCCTCTTCCGAAAGAGGAAGGTCATGGACGAAAGACAGACTGTCTGACACAGTAAAAGGGAAGAAAAAGGGAACCCGGGGAAGGGTATAAAAATAATCCAAGGTGGCACGAAGAGAGAAAGAAGACGGCCTAAGTTGGGCAAAGAGAAGGCCAGCGGAAGAGTAAGGGTGAGTCGAATTAATTGCGCCAAAAATAGGAAAGTATGCTCGCAACCAATGTTGGACGACCCACAAAGGACCAGAGGCAATGGGTGATGACCCCGACCGAAGCTGTTTTTGGAGGACGGCCAGCCCCCGATATATGGCAGCAAGAAGAAAAGAGGCCAGGTCTAAACGACGGCCATGGGCGAGTTCGGAAGAAATGGGGAGGTAGCCCACAACAGGTTTTTGTCAGGGTGCACAAATGATGTATTTGCACAGCCAGTAGTGAAGGAAGGTTGTACGCTCTAGCATTGAAATCGTACCAGCCGTTTTTGAATATGTGCGAAGAAAAGAAGAGTAGGACGAAAAGGAAGAAGACTCCATTGAAGGAGGAGGAAAATGAATGTTGGTGAAGGCTGAAATAGTCGCTCCAAGAGGAGTCAGACCAGTAAGAGTACCAACATCACGAAGGGTGATAGTAAAGGGCCCGACCTGAAAAATGAATATATTGTACTCAGAAGACCAAAAGAGAAAGGAAATGGGAAACAAACTACAGTCAAAAGCTGGCAGGGACAAGGAAAGCTCAATGAGAGGAATGAGATGGTGTTTGTCCAGAAAGGCGTGGGTATCTGCATGCAACAACATACGTTGATGCCAGGCTTCGAATGCCATATCGGGTTTGGGCTAGGTAGGAATCGGTGAAGACTGAGCAAGAGCAGAAATGTTGAGTGGTTCAGAAAATGAGAGGCTAGAAGAAGAGGGAAATTGTTGAGCCAACGGGGCCGCCGTTGCAATAGCATTATCGTCAATGAAGATGGGGCCAGGAGCGCACTGACCGAAATCCTCATTGAGAGTGTGAAGGCTAAAGACGCCTATAGAAGAATCTTCCAACGCCACCTTATAATCAGCGAAAGTTGAGGCGCTAGTCTTGGAGATAGAATAGGAGGAAGCCATTGATAATAGAGAAGCGAAAATGCAGAGGGTATCGAAGTAAGTGAGAAAATGAATGGGGTGAACCCTTATATAATAGAAGTCTTGGGACAGGTGCCACAATACGATTTGTTAAAAAGTGAAAGTAGCAGGAAAACTGAAAAGAACGAAAGGTTGCCCTAGACAGATGTTCAAACACAATTCACTGTAAAGGTGACGTGCGACGGAAGGAAACACAGAAGTGACAGGAAAAACGGCTCTTAAATGGGCCTCATGATTAAAAGTATTGGGAAAGAGCCGCGCATTTATTGCAGATATGATAGGTTCGCGTAGGACTCTAAAGGGCGGCCCGACAGACTATAGGAGGAAGAACCTAACACTGAATTTACCTCGCTCAACATCGCTATTTCGGCCTCCAACATATCGGCCAAACCTCAAAATCTTAGCATCGGTCTCTAGAATCGACCGGGAACATGTGTCAACACTACACCTTCTAGAGGCGTCGCCCAGACTTGCTTCATTATTAACACAAATAGCGAGGATCAGACAGATATGACAAGACCATCAGGCTACAGGCTTACTTTGGTAGAGGACCATACTTTGAGCAGGGAGCCCTTCCAACTGGTCGGACATCACGTGGAAAAAACCCTTCACGTGACAACAGTACCATAGCTTGGGAGTAGGTAAAAAGGGAAAACAGGCCAATTTGCAAGGTCTCATAAATGTCTATTTAAAGGCCAACCTTACTCACCAGACCCTCCATAACCAAACAGAGTCCCAAAATGAGAAAAGAAAAAAAGGCAAAACAGAGTTGGAAAAATGAGAAGCCCTGCAGAAAACATAGAACACCAGAGGTAAAAGCTCATCCTTTGTAAGGTGTGAAATGGAATGTAAAAAGGCTCGCTAACAGCCATCCACACGGCGTAAGGTATGAAATGAAATGTAAGGTGGTGGATGGGTTGCGTTCGTTAGCGACAAATTATCCGGGGTCCTAAGTGCGGAAGATACTACGCCTCCCGAGTTGCAAAAGGTTACGCTCGTGAGTAAGAGCTAGCCTTAGCTTCTCTACGCGTAGCATGCTGCTTATCTGGGGCCTCGGAATCTATAAATTGGGGGTTGGCCGAAAGTTGGGTCGATACAGCAGGAGATGGTCATACAAGTTTTGGTCTGTCCAATATATATGCCAATGTAATGATGTAGGTGGGCTACAGTCGTTAGAGATAACTATCCATGAGCCTCGGTGCGGAAGGAACTGCATAGCCAGGCTGCGGATGGGTTACACCCGTTGACTACAGACGACCATCTTCCTTGGAATAGAGGATTGCAGCACCCAGTCTCATGAGTACTATGGTGGGATTTGGCCAAATGGATAATGAGAACAGCTCATCGGGCGTGTTGAGATTGGCATTCCCTGAAACGAGGAAAGAAATAACCGAGACAAAAAAATTCACCTCGATATTCACTTCTAGTTTGATCAAGGTAAATATAGGGGACAATTATTGGTAGATGAAAATCCCCGCCATAGGACGAAGTCACCCTAGGACGAAAGGAAAAATGAAAGGAAGAAGGACGATGGGCCGAAGAGCAACGAAGAGCTTGGGACGGCCAGACCAATGGTTATGACGAAAACCCGTGATGAGGTTACTCTCATGATCATAGCAGTTGGATGGTTTTCCCTCCATAATCAAGCAGTTGAGACGCACAGCTCAGCGGTTACAGAAACGATCTTGCATCTGCAAGGAAATACTGGAACCGCCTGAAACAGTTAGCAAGTGGCACTATAAAAGCCTATCTACGCCAAGAGAAAAGCGCCCGATAAAATGAAGACTCAAATGAGTATATTTTTATTTTTCATTTCTTAGATTGTAATATTAGGACTGTAAATTGTGTGCTTGCGCCCCTTAAAAGATTATTCACTTAATCAAACACCCCTTGCTGGGATTTTGTCTCAGGAGGTTTGAACCTTACACGCTCTTCTTTCTTCACGCATAAAAATTACGCAAACAGATACTCTTCCGCCTCTGCTCCTGTTGATGATACACTCATTTTCTTCTCTGCTCTGTGTGTGTGTGGGGGGTGTGGGTATGTGCTATTGTGTGTCTGTTTCATGTGCTTGTGTATGTAAAAAAAACTAGTTTGTGTTAAAATTAAAAATGGGTGTCACATGTGTGTGGGTTATATATATAATACATATGTTTTCTAGAAATTCCTAGAATTTGTTCATTACTTGTGTGTTTAAGTGAATAAATGTAGAAATATCTAGATAGATATAAATATATAAATATAAATACTAATTAATAAATGTCAATTTAATCCCTTAATTAATTATTATTTACTTATAAATAATTTATTGAAAAGTCCCCCCTTTTTTTAATTAAACTTTGCTCGCGTTGGGACGTGACCTCACACGCGAATAAAATTCACGCCAACTTTCTAAAATAATCCAGGATGTTACAACACTGGAAAAAGAAAAATATGATAATAATGATGGATAGAATAAGAGTTCTTTGTCTCGGCCAAGGGGAAAATTTGATTAAGGGAAGTACTTTGTTCATGATTGATAAAACAGCTCGTTTATAAGTTGTATTCATAATAAGGAACTTGGAGAATTCAACTCATTTGCAATGATTTTATAATTCGGTAAATTAGGCTATAGGTTTCACATTTCAGATTAAATGACAAGTAAATTAATTAGATGGTTGTTCAAAAGCTTAATGCATTATTAAAGTCGAATAAATGGTAAAGTAATAATAGAATTTTGTTAAGTTGACTTTCATAGTATATTGCTTCCGCTTTAAAGTATTGTTGAGTTTATTGGTTTTACAAAGAAATAATTAGATCTTTGCTTTACTTGAGTTGTTAATTTAGATAAATATGATAAAATTGTTAAATGTATCTACTTCGTTAGTTCTTGAATGAATAAGCTTTGAGTATGATGAAAATGTTAACTGAGAAAATTTCTAGGGAGCAATAAAGGTCATGGTTGAATGTGGAAATTGCAAGAGAGAATGGAGTTTCTTTTGTGATTTAGCGATGATAAATGTTGTCTCATGCTTAGAATATTACTTATGGTTTGACTTAATATTAATTCAAAATTAAACTTTAAGGTTGTAGCTTTCGCCCACTTGGCGGAGTATGTAAGGTAAATGGAGAATGAAGTTTTTATGATGGTTAGTGTTGGTTTATATTTAAAACTATAGTATAGTTTAGTTGTATGTAATGGCAGTTGGATAATGAGTAAACAAGTACCTAAGTCAAATATACCTTGGTGAGGGAAAAAGTTTGGTTGTTGGTCCTTGTTGATGCTATGTAATAGTCTATATTAGAAGTAATGTTATGAAAATATTTTGGCTTGACCTTGAACCTTGTGTAGTTCATTGATAATAAATTAGTAAATATGCATGCAATTGAGTGTATGTTAAAGAGTGGAAAATGATGTATGTATGTGTATGGCTGTAATGATATTATGGTTAAATAAGTTTAAGAACTGAGAATTTGAGTTTGAATATGGCGAAGATTGATATAGTAATGGATCTTTGACTGAGTAGTGCAGATTGATATAGAATTGAAATTCAGAATTGAACGTATGCGCTGACAGGTATAGCAGTAAAGTAAGTAAGTGAATAAGCATAAATTTGAAGTCAGTGATAAAAGTTTATAGTGGTACATGTTAACTTGAGCATGTTTATATATATATATATATATATATATATATATATATAATATGATTATATAAAGATCAGTTTTGTGTATGCATAGTGTGCATGTAAATGAATGATTTCAATGTATTATAAGTATGCATGAAGGATGCATGTACAGTATAATAATATAAGATAAATGTATAATAAAGTACGGTTAGAGTTAGAGAAAGTATAAGAAATGCATAAGCTTATTTGTATGTTATGATTTTCAGAAGTAGAGTTAAAGTTAAGAATGTTTTTGAAATTCAAAGTGTTTTAAAGAATAGTTTCGAATGTTTTTGAAAAAATGTATTTCCGAAAATGTTTTAACATTTTTAAGATACCAAATATGGTTTTATGTTTTTTCGGGGTATTAGGTAAAAACTCCCACTGTATGTAACTATTACATACATGGAATTGACGGATTGGGTTCGTGTGCACACGTTGAGCAGGACTAGGGTACAGATCCCTGAAATCCTAGCTTTCAGAGCTTGGGTAGTAGTATTGATCTGCACCGCCAGTTCTAGTTTGTGATATGACACGTCCAGTTGAGTTATGGTCCTGGACGTGGAGCACCACTAGTTTCAGAGATGCCCAGTTGAGTTATGGTCCTGGGCATAGAGCACACCCAGTTGAGTCGTTGTCTTTGTTGTAGAGAGATGTCGAGTTGAGTTATGGTCATGGACATAGAGTACTACCAGTTTTTGAGACCCAGTTGAGTTGTTCCCGAACATGTCCAGTTGAGTTACGGTCTTGCGCATAGAGTAGTTTTCAGTTTTTCAGATTTTTCAGTACACAGTTTTCAGATCATCAGTACGGAGTTTTGAAATATCATATTTTCATAATACAGTTTTCAGAGATTCAGATTTCAGATAGAGACTTGAGTTTTCAGAAACAGTTTTCAGATGAGTAGTTTTTAAAAACAGTTTTCGGAAAAATAAATTTCAGAAAAGAGTTTTCAGGAAGAAGTTTTTAGACATATTTCAAGAAGCATTTTCTAAAGGCATGGCATGTTGAAGCAGAGTGCAGCTTATTAGATATGCATATAAATTATACATTCTAGTAGAAATCATTTGAGATGTATATGGCCAACATTAATGCATGATTTCATTATTATGTTTATATGTATTTATGAATAATGCATGTATGAGTTGTATGTTGACGTAAGAAGTCATCTTTGTGAATAAAAGTGATTGATAATATAATTGTACTTATACATGTATTCATGATTGAAGATAGTTTTATACATGTATTCATGATTGAAGATAGTATGATAAATGTTTGAAAGAAATGATAGTTTATAAATCCGATTTGATGATATTTAATGAAATAAGAGAAGGATAATTATAATAAATACCTGAACTAGACTAGAAAATATTAAGTGGGTAAGTATTTAGATATCAGAGTAGCGTAGCGAAAACATGGTAAAACTTGACTTAGTAAAAAGGATATGGATGTTGAATGTAAACATGAAACATAACTTAAAGTTCATGTATGAATAGTTAGAGAGACTAATAGCTAGTAATAAGTTTGAAAAATGGATAAGGGATTAAAAGATAAATCAGACTTTGATATATGTGTGTGATCACAAAAAGTCCAGATTAATATATAATGGAATCCAGACTTTAAGTTTATATGAGGTTCAAGAAATGATCATAGTTACTTACTGAGTATTATGACTCACAACCCAACAGTGTTTGAGTTTTGCAGGTTGGTGACTTGAACGGTCGTCCACAGACACCAGATCTTAAGGAGCCGCATAGAAGATTTGTAGTCAGCCAGTCTCCAGGTCGTGGGAGTATCAGTTGTATAAGTCTAGTTGTAAATGAACTGAGTTGAATAAGTTTAATTTGTAAAAAAAAAAATTTTATATGTATTTTCAGGCATGGAGCCCAGTTGTATTATGTCTTGAGTTCATTATTTTAGTGTTATATTATGTGTTGGGCCCTATAGGTTGTTTGGAGATGCTGGATTTTGATCCAGGTTGCATGACTTTTAGCAGAGGTCATGTTGAAATTTCGTCTGAGTCGGAGGCTTATGGAGGCAGGATTAGCCTATCTCCTGTCGGTAGCATCCTAGCTTAGGCTTGTTGGGAAGCGACCGCGAGTGCGCAGCGGAAAATTAAAAAATATTATGCCGCTTTCCTTTTACCCAAGCCCATTCTTTTTTATTATTCTACAAGCCTAGGCATGTTACTATATATTCTAAGCATAAAACTCATAAAACATGGAAAGAACATAAACCTAAACATGCTAACTATCATAAGAACTCTAATTAAAAAAAAAAGACTTACTTGAACCGAAGACTCCTCCAATCTACAAGCTTTTCTCGAACTCAACAAGCTCTTTAACTTTCCAAAGAGCCACCCAAGTGTGTGGTCTCCAAAGATGCACACACCAAAGCCAAAACTCAACTGCAAGGCTACGCCTTGAGTGCATGGGTATTTTTCCTTGGTGCTAGCCGAGGAAAATACCCCAAAACTTTTAACTCGAGGTTCCTCTAGTCAATTAGACTTAAGTTCCTAAAAATCAGTGGCTTACTCTTGAACATTAGAGTGCTCACTTATATAAACCCAAGATATGAAAGGTTTGGTGTAAAATTTTTGAAGAATTCTTTGGGTTTATATAGTGCTCCAAAGAAAATAAAATTAATTAAGAATCCGATATAAGATAAAAGCAATTTAATCTTAGCCGTTGGATCTTAATTTAGTTATTTAATGAGATTATAAAATCCTAATAAGAGTTTGGGCCGAATTGGAATTCAAAACAAATAACAAAATTTTTTTACTATTCACATATACTATTCATGCCTTACTATTCACGTGAATAGTAATTTTTTTATTCCAATTCCCAAAGTTCCCCTATCGTCATTCACCAATCCCTAAGCCACTATGGAACCTTATAAATGATTTGTTCAACAATTAAACATATTGAACCATTTATGAACAATTCCTACATCTAGCAACATGCCAAGGCACCCAAATGAGAAGGAAAATATATATATACCCATTCTGTATGCGATTTACATATGATACGGTCCTTCGCCTCACTGTATCCCCACCTATTGACCTAGGGTACGGAAAGTGTCTACCCATATGGTCAAAGGTATATTGTTGATAGTGTCATGAATCGTGCTAACCCAAGAATCTCACATGATTCTTCCGCTGTGGCCACAGTCACAAGCACTGATCACACATATCAACCCGCGAACTAGAATACTACTCTTATAAGAAAATATTATCTGAGAGGGTGGCGATTCTCTATTGTATCTTTACAAACTTCATGTGTTTCAACAAATGACCCAATCATACCCTTATGACCGGATCTTTTGAACCGGAGAAGGAGAATATCAAAGTTATTTGATCCACCATAAGATTGTAAAGACCTCAAGTCTAAGGACTAGTCATATAATTGATACATGAAATTTCTCACAGACACATGGGATAAACACTCCATATGAAAACGACATGAACACATGCATGAGTGTTTCCTCAAGCGGTACGTGAAGTCGTATCCCAAGTTCAGACCGCACTACCGTTCATTTGGATTCGACTACGGAATTTACGTTTAGGTTTCCATCCGATATACTATGAGAGGCGACACTCAATTATTGTCCCAATGTAATCATGAAAATGAACGTGAAGTATGATAATGCATATAACAACACATAGACAAAGAGGGAAGCATGCAGAATGATAAATTACTAATAATAGGAAATAAATGTACGATAAACATGTGAAGGAACATTAAAGAAATATGTGACCAAGAATTTGGTTGTCTTTGATATAGGACCTCGCACACCTAGTTGGACATATTTCATGTCCAACCGATCATGCCGCATCCGGACTACAAAATAAAAAGTAATAAAGGGTGCCCTCAGGTCTTACCTTTTAAGTTGCTCTTCGGAAGGGTGTTACGTCATCGCCAGAAGGGTTAATGCTCCGTTGTCTTTCGGGTTCACTAGTTCACTGCTTTCCTTCGTCGTTTCACTATTTTGGGCTGTTTTTTTGGTGTTTTTACTGCTGTTTTTAGACTATTTTAAGGTGGTAAAGGGACTGTTTTTGTTGCAGTTTTTGATGTTCTGGTTGTGCAGTTTTCGGTGGTCTTAAGGGTGTGTTTCTTGGCAGTTTCGTCAGTGGATTAAGGGGACTGTTTAGAGGTGTATTTGGTGGCTGTTTGGCATGGATGAGCGCTGCTGGATAGGTTGTTGCTTGGCGTGAATAAAGGGTTTTTTAGGGGTGTTGTTTCACGATGAAGGAGAGTTGTTTTCATTGTGTGTGGCGTGAATGTCCTAGCTCTTTATGCAGTTTGCGTTAATGTGGTGGATGAGCTCTTGTGTGTTGGGCGTGAATGCTAGAGCGTTTATGAGTGTGTTGGCTGCGACAATGGAGGGAGATTTAGGAGTGCTTGGGAGTGAATGAGTTAGGCCTCCAAAGAGTTGGGTTTGTGCTTCTTTTTATAGGGAAGGGTTGGGGTTATCCTTATGCGAATAGGGAAGGAATATTGTGTAATTATGAGGGGATATTTAATTTGTGTGTCATAAGGAAAGAAACAATTTAATTTGAATGCTCATTGGAATGCTCATTCGAACGCTACTAGAACGCCCATAATTCATTCGTCGTTCGAACGTGTTTCCGAACACGGCACGAACGCACATGCAGTGAATGTGTGAACTGAATCTGACGAGGAACTTATTTTGTATCTCTCATTCCGAGGTCCATTTCCCACGACTTCTGCAACTGATCAGGTAGTGCCTCCGTACGAGGCTCATCATCAGGCTCATGCAAAAATACAGTGTCTACAGTCACCCCCACTTTAATGGGACATTTACAGTGTGTAACAGTGACAATCCTATCAAAGTTATGCAATGTATTTTTACTTACTTGGCTCGCCAACTACCACTTGACTTGTCTGTTGCTTCGAATTGAATGATCTGGTGGTGAGGTGCTGCGACCTCAAGGTTCATCTCTACAAGATGCTGTGATCTCTAGGAATCACTACCGAACTAAACTAATTTGAGGTGGTTCATTTCTGAACCATTACTGAATTGAGACTGCAGTCCATTTCCGAACCATGCTCCATTTTCGGAGTGCCATTTTCGGCATGCTAAGCCTTATTTTCGAGGCATCGCGGTTGTGATAGTGGTCCATTTCCAAACCGTGCTCTATTTTCAGAGTGTCATTTTCGGCGTCTGGTGTGATAGTGGTCCATTTTCGAATCGTGCTCTATTTTCGGAGTGCCATTTTCGGTGTCTGATGTGATAGTGGTCCATTTCGGCATGCTAAACCTTATTTTCGAGGCATCGCTGATGTGATAATAGTCCATTTTTGAACCGTGCTGTATGAGAAAGGGTAGACTTATCACCCCCAGTCTCGGTTCATCTTTCTGTCCTTTGCTGCTTTTTCATTTTCTTCAACACCTACGAAAAGAAACAAAGTAAAATTATGTGACATATATGCATGTATTCATGGATATGTTTCTTATGCCGCTGGGTTGGGTCTTCCTTGTGCTCCTCGGTGTCTTTTGCCTATAACTGTCTTTTATCGCCTCATTGGGCCTGCTTACAGTTTCTTTCTGTCAGTTCCCTGTGGTGATTGCTCAGTCTTCTTTGATCCCATGACTCAAGATTCCCTTATGTCTCTTATTCACGAGGTGGTAGACTGGTCGACCCCAGTCTTGGTTTAGCTTTTGCTTCTTGCTTCTTGCATTAGGCCAAAGTAGAATATTTGATATCAACATTCTATATTGCCTTTTACGAAATAGTCCCAATGGTTATACATATTATCACCCTCAAAGGATGCCTAGTGTCGAAACTAGAGAACCTTCAAAATACTTGATGTAACTCAAATTCGATCGTTTGAATAAATGATCCTGACCAGACTCAAAGTGTATGTGTGTTAAGGTTCTTTTGCAGCTCGATCCTTGGGTAAGCAAGCTCAATGGTTTTGTTTCAAAGTATGGGATCAGAGGGTCAAACCAACCTAGGTGTCTTGATCATGCTCTGTAATTACTTCTCCGTATTCAATGTGATATAATTTTCCTTTCCTTTTCTTTCGTCTCTTTTTTTTTGTCTTCCCTCTTTTTTTTTACACACCTACCCTTTAAGGTAGCATTTCTCCTCATGGTGGTCCTAATACTCGCCCATGGGTAGCTTCACGCTTATCGGTTATAGGTGGTTTATATTTTCTTCTTCAAAGACTTTTCTTTTGGTTTCAAACCATACCACATATCGTAACAAAAGTAAGTCAAGATGGACATCTAAGCGAACAGTCATTCACTGATCTTCCATCTCTTTCAACTAGTCATCTTGTCGACTACTAAGGCTTTCACTGTTAAGATTTTATAATTAAGTGCTCGCGAGTCTAGTCAAGATTAACTACTCAAAATATCGGACGACAGTACCTCTCACACTTTATCGTTTCTAAGGTTTCACCCTGAAACAAACAATTTCATCATCGGACTATGCTTAACTATTAAGGACAAAACGCGAACAAGAAGGAAAAATCATTGTCTTTAATATTAAAAACACAGGATTACAATCAAATAAATCAAGGAAATAAACGTCTGCGGTATTGCCTTCTTCCTCAGCCTATGGTTCTTTATTACTGTTATACCCTATCCCAATGCAAGAAGCCTGATGGTTGAGAGTTTGGAGGACAAAGGTTTCAGGTAGGCCGGAGTTGATCATGTAAGTGGGTGGTGGAACAAGTGCTAGTTAGGTAGAGGGTTTTTATATGTGTTGGGTTGTTCTTTTTCTAGATTGGGTATTTTATGGGCGTCAATGAGGTTTTGGATCTCATGTCTAAGGGGGTGCAGTTGTCAGTTTCGTGGCCTCTCCTATGATGGAAGTGACAATAAAGGCTTACGTCAAGGTTGGGTGGTATAGGGTCTGGAAGTGGCTTAGGCTCTAAGGGTTCTAGGAGTCATTGCGTCTACAGCTTTTCAAACACTTGATGATCTCCTGTTTTTTACGACAGCAATCTCAGAAGTAGCGGGCTTGGTCTCAGATGGCCCCCCAAAAGTTCTTCTATTTTGACCATAGAACTTCTTATTCTCAACTTCCTCCTCCTCAATGTCCATGACAGTTTCCCTCAACTGTCGAAAGTCACCAATCATGGATGTCATCCTCCTCAGCTTGCCATAAATAGAGGGCTTAGTACCCTTGATGATCATCTTGATCTGGCCTTTCTCCAAGGGCCGAGTCTACATCTTCAGAAGTTGGCTTCTGCAGCAGTCCACATAATCCTTGAAGCTCTCATCTCGCTTCTTTTTGGTATTCTCCAAGTCGCGAAGCGATAAGTCGATCTCCAAATCCGTGACATATTGTTTCAGAAAAGCGTCCGCTAGTGCCCTCCAATCATCCTTGACCTTCCTCTCCAGGCCATGATACCATACCACGGGTGCCCCCTCAAGCGACATCCCGAACATATTCTGAACCTGACGCTTCGACAGACCCACTGAACTCATCCAATAAATATACTGTCGGAGATGGATCCTCGGATCCCCGTTCCTATTTAACTTGGCCATGTTGTGCATCCTGAACTACGAAGGCAGCTGCTCTTCGAAATTCATCACGTCATAGTCTAGCAAATCCATATGTTTACCCTTCAGCTTATGGGTAACCGACTCTACCTGATCCCTAAGTTTCTGCAATTCAGCCTGAGACCCGGCTACCCTTCCCACGGTATACTCAGCCATATCATCATCGAAGATAGGGATATCATCACTCAATCTATTTGGAGGGTCCTCATGCCCCTCATCCGCAAAGCCTCCCCCAGCATGAGGCACAACCATATTATCCATAACGACAGCCAGAGCTTGCAACTATTCGGTAACCTTGGTGAGACTAGTTTCCAACTGGTCCATACGAGATCCTTCGTTAACTGATTCGCTCATATTGGCTAGTGGTCTTATGACGAGTCTTCCCTCTTCCTTAACTCAATGGGTATCTATGATGTCTTTTAAAACTACAAGTTAGCATGTATGCGTGCGATGCATGGAATGTATATGTCGGCCCAATTATCATTTTAAAGCATTTGATCATCCTATTGCGAGGTGCAAACTTGTCCCAGTTGAAAAAGGCCCAACAGGTTTACACTTTTACGATAACATGGCTAAACAACTTCAAATGATAAGTGGCCTAAATATAAAGTGGCCTATCGGTATTTTAGAAGCTTTTGATCCGATTGTCATAAAGTACGTACTCGTCCCATTTTAAATGGCCCAACAAGCCCATACCTAATGACAAAAAGTCCAATCGAATCCAAATGATGATGTTCCTAAACGCAAGCATAAAGGAATAGTTTCTATTGGTCCTACAACTATAGTTCATATGCGGGTTTATAGGGGTATAGACAAAGGCTCTCATCGACGAAGGGTTGCCCACAACCAGGTCTCCCCACTCAAGGGTACGAGCGACCAAATTAGCGCACCTTTTATATACACTAAGGTATGTGCCAACCTGTTAAGATGCGTGACTCACTGTCAAATAGATTTCCCGTTGTAGATTCCCTAGAGGGAGGATGGAACAAAATCTCTTAAATACCCAAGCCTCTTATGCTCTTATCGCTTGGTGGCAGGAATAAACAAAAAGTCCTCCAAATTAGTCCATCACAGTAAGCTTCAAGTACATGATTATCTAGGTGCCTTCACAGCTTTTCCTTATAGAAATGTAGTGAATGAAGGAGGACACCAAACCATTGCCAAGTAATAATAATACCTTTGATTAACCTTTTCAACCCACGATAGATGCGGTTAACTAAAGCACAAATCACAACATTTCAAGACATTATTTTGGGGCCGATTCTCTATCCCCAGTGGAGTCGTCAGACTATAGGACACAGAAATCGGCGATGATGTTCTAGGCTCACAGCCTAGTAGGGAGTACGGAATATTCCATGGGAGACTAAACCGGAGAATAATGGAGTCGCCACCCAGTGTGAACTGGGAAAATGATTTAAGGCCGCACTCACCCCTCGCAAGGGAATATCTCAAACTGTTGGATTCGGAATGGTCCCTTACTTATGCACTTGTAATGAAAATGATTTGTGCAATAATCTAACCAAGTCTACGCAACATTCATACGCAAGAATAACCTATATCTAAGTTCGCATAAGACCTATATCTAAGTTTACATGCATAAAAAGTAAGTCGAAATAACGGCAAGCACAAGTTCATGAACATATTAAGCACGATAATGCAACTAATAACAACTATGAAGGCATTAATAATAAAAGCGAGCATGCAATCGAATAAATAAATGCGAAAACATAAATAAGTAATAACTGTAAAAGCATAAATATTGAAGAGAGATAATTAGATGCATAATGTAAAGGAAAGATGACTAAAGAGACGAATTTGCATGAAACATGATAAAAGTATCTGTCAAGTGTGTTCGCGTTCGAGTAGTGTTTGGAAACGCGTTCGAACGGTAAATAGAAAACATGCATTCGAACATGAAACAGAAGGTATGCATTCGAGTAGAGTTCATAAACACGATCGAACAGGATAAGACCTGATGCATGATAAAATGAAAATGCATGTGCATTCGAGTAGCGTTCGTAAACACGTTCTAACGGATTGAGACAGAATGCTTACGTTCATGTAGCATTTGATAACACGTTCGAACGAGATTACCAATTGGCATCTAAAATGACATGAACATATGCATGAGTGTTTCCTCAAGCGGTACGTAGACTTGTATCCTAAGTACAGACCGCACTACCATCCATTCGGATTCGGTTACAAATCCAATATACCATAAGAAGCGACACTTAATTATTGACACAATGCATTCATGAAAATGAACGTGAAGTATGATAATGCATATAACAACACATAGACAAAGAGGGAAGCATGCAGAATGATAAAGTGCAAATAATATGAAATAAATGTGCCATAAATAAGTGAATGAACATTAAATAAAGATGTGACAAGAATTTGGTCGTCTTTGATATAGGACCTCACACACCGATTGGATATATTTCATGTCCAACCGAGCGTGCCGCATCCGAACTATAAAATAAAAAGTAATAAAGGGTGCCCTCAGGTCTTGCCTTTTAAGTTTCTCTTCGAAAGGGCGTTACGTCGTCGTCGGAAGGGTTAATGCTTCGTTATCTTTCGGGTTCACTGGTTCACTACTTTCCTTCGTCGTTTTACTATTTTGGGCTCCTATTTTTGGACTATTTTAAGGTGGTAAATGGACTATTTTTGTTGCAGTTTTTGATGTTCTGGTTGTGCAGTTTTCGGTGGTTTTAAGGGTGTGTTTCTGGGCACTTTCGTTAGTGGATTAAGGGGACTGTTTAGAGGTGTATTTGATGGCTGTTTGGCGCGAATGAGTGCTACTGGATAGGTTGTTGTTTGGCGTGAATGAGGGGTTGTTGTTTCACGATGAATGGGGGTTATTTGCTTTTTGTGTGGAGTGAATGTCCTAGCTCTTTGTGCAGTTTGCGTGAATGTAGTGGATGAGCTCTTGTGTGTTGGGCATGCATGCTAGAGCAGTTATGAGTGTGTTGGATGCGGCAATGGAGGGAGATTTATGAGTGCTTGGGCGTGAATGAGCTAGGCCTCCAAAGAGTTAGTTTTGTGCTTCTTTTTATAGGCAATGGTTGAGGTTGTCCATATGGGAATATAGAAGGAATATTGTGTAATAATGAGGGGATATTTAATTTGTGTGTCATAAGGAAAAAATCTCTTTAATTTGGGAAGGTAATTTGATTTGATTTTATTTAGTTTAGGAATGTGATTTAATTTAATTAGGAAGGTGATTGATGAGATTTAATTTCAATCTTTTAATTTGGGAAGGTAATTTGATTTGATTTTATTTAGTTTAGGAAGGTGATTTATTTTATTTTAGGAAAAGGATTTAAGAGATTTGATTTAATTTAGGCGTGTTTTAAATGTTTAAATTATCTGGATTGGATTTTGATGGGCAAAATGGCCTTTGGATGGGTTTGGGCGTGTAGGTTGGTTAACAGTAAAACAAGAATACCGATGGTCGTTTGAATGGTCATTCGGACGCTGCTCGAACGCCCGCAATCTATTCTCCGTTCGAACGTGTTTCCAAACGCGGCACGAACGTACATGCAGTGAACGTGTGAACTGAATCTGACGACAGACTTATTTTGAATCTCTCATTCCGACGTCCATTTCTCGCGACTTTCGTAACTTATCAGGTAGTGCCTCTGTACGAGACTCATCATCAGGCTCATGTAAAAATACAGTGTCTACAGTATCCAATACAAATTCATATTTAATTCCAAATTAAATAATTATACTTATTATGTGCCTTAAAAACTTAGATTCCAAATCCAATCAAAATGGATCTCAAAGGCCTAATTAGTATCCAATACTATTCAATTAAAGTTCAATGGGTTTTTAATTAATTCTTTAGGATTAGGCTTTTGGTCAAAATGGATCTAACCCATAATGCCTAGGCCCAATAGGAATCACCATATGCCATAGAATCAATTTTGGCCCATTAGGCCTAATTAAATTATTAAAGGTCCAATAGTTATTTTGGACTTTATGCAAATGGTTTATGCCCAAATATAATCCAAGACTAAAAGTTAGCCCCAACCAAACCCAATAGCTCAAATACAACAAATTAAATTAATATATCATTCCAAATTAACTATTAATTCAATTAAAATACAATTAACATAATTAATTAATTAATCTAGTATTTCCAAAATACTAATAATCTAATTAATCATGTTTAACATCTAATTTATGTCCAATACAAATTAATCAAAATCAATCTTTCCAACATGCTTCACACTCACGGCAATACATGAAATTAACATCCAATTTTGATTTCAATCTAATTAAATCAACAATTAATATTCAATTTTATGTGAATCAACATATCCAATTGTCTAATTCAAAAATAACCATGAGCTCTCCTAAGGTAGTAATCGGCCATGCATAGATTTTAGGGACTTTTGATCTAATCAATTTATCACAAAATCAATGATGTACAAATCCCATTAAACATCATACAAGCTCAACCAAACCATCAATTTAAGAAAATACATACTCCAAGCATAAAATCCCAAATTAAAGTTCATAAACCCTAGAAAATAAATCAAGCTTAGAACTCGCTCTGATACCAATTGTTAGTGTCCTAGACATGTCACGGGATCTCTAAGTGTGATTCGTGTGAATAAAATCAAAAATAAGTTATGGAGGACTTACATTGATCCGCTTGAGTTCAAAATATTTCATTGATGTTGAAGCTCCCAAGCTCATGGGTGAGTATCCCTATTGTAGGACACAGAATGTTGACGACGCATGCTGTTCTAGGCTCGCGGTCTAGTGGGAGGTCGGAGTAGCCCACGGAGACTGAACCAGAGAATAATGGAGTCGCCACCCGGTGTGAACCAGGAAAATGAGATTTAAAGCCGCACTCACCTCTCGCAAGGGAAGACCTCAAACCGTTGGGTTCGGAATGGTCCCTCACTTATGTCACTTGTGATGATATGATTTGTGCAATAAACTAACCGAATCTACTCAACATTCATGCTCCTAATCTAAGTTTGCATGCTTGAAAGTAAGTCTTTAAACGGCAAACACAATATCATGCGATGAGCATATTGAACCATTAAACCAAAATAAACAAATAACTATTTAAACATAATCGTAAACTAAACAAAATATCGTGCCTAAAATAACGTAGTCATGCTTTGAAAATAAATAACAAACTAAGCTAAATCATGCTTTGAAAATGGCAGGTCAAGGGCGTGGCTCAGTGGTCTTCACGTGAGGCTAATAGGCAGGTCTTCGTGCGTGGCTTTGTAGCGTGAACGTGGAGTGTGACATGAGAAAGGAGTTTGAGGGCTGATCGGAGTTTTGGACAGCAGGTGCATGTTCATGGAGCAAAGGATATATCATTGGCGTGAGCAGGGGACGTGTGTAGGATGACGTGGTCGAGCGTTAGGGCTTGAGTGATGGCTGTCTTCAATTTGTGCATGCAGGTTTTGTAATTGAGTTGATGCGTGAATGAGGTAATGTCGTGGCTTTGAGGAGGCTGCAACGTGAGTCGATTTTTATGGTGGTAGGTGACTTATGTAAAGGGGGCAAATGAAGGCAAATGGGGGTCGTGGATGCGTGAAGTTCATGGTTATTTTCTTTGTGTTTTGTTTGTGAGATTGAGCTGGGGTTGAATGTGTGGGTTAAGGGTTCTTTTTATAGGCCAAGAGAGGGGGTTTACCTTGTTGGAGAAGGAATAGGATTTGTGTATTAATTGAGAGATATTTTTAATTAAAATGTGATAGGGAAAATCTTTAATTAGGGGAAGTGATTTATGTATTTTAGGAAAGAGATTTAATTTAATTTAATTTAGGAAGATGATTTAATTTGTGAATGTAATTTAATTTAATTTAATTTAAGTTTAATTTAATTTGTTTTAATTTAATTTGTGACTTGTATTTTATTATTTAATTTGTGAGTTGTGTTTTCAAATAGAGGTCCAACAAGCGAACCCGAAGCGAAACAAGCGAGTTAAATCCGACCAAATGATAATTTCCAACTTTGCCCTTCCGACGTCCGTTTCTCGCGGCTTTCAAAATCAAAGAGGTAATGTCTTTATACGAGACTAATCATCGGGACTTACATGCAAAAATGCAGTGCCTACAGTCTCCCCCACTTTGATGGGATTTGTGCAGTGTGTGACAATGACAATCCTATCAAAGTACGTGCAATGCATTTTCACTTACCTAGCTCGCCAGCTGCAACTTTGTTTGCATGTTGCTCTGAACTTAATTTGATGGTGTGCCATTCATGGCGTGCTAAACCTCATACTTAGGGCATCACAGTAGTCCAAAATTCTTCACGATAGTCCACGGTAGTCATCGGTAGTCCACATAATCTACGGTAGTCTACAACACTTCATGAAAGTCCACGGTAGTCCTCAGTAGTCCATATAATCCACGGTAGTCCTCAACACTTCAGGATAATCCACGGTAGTCCTCGGTAGTCCACATAGTCCACGATAGTCCTCGGTAGTCCACATAATCCACGGTAGTCAATGGTAGTCAACCACACTTCACGGTAGTCCTCGGTAGTCCACATAATCCATGGCAGTCAACGGTAGTCCTCGGTAGTCCACAGAATCCACGGTAGTCCACAATAATTCACGATAGTCCACGGTAGTCCTCGGTAGTCCACATAATCCACGGTAGTCCTCGGTAGTCCACATAATCCACGGTAGTCCATAACATTTCACGATAGTCCATGGTAGTCCTCGGTAGTCCATATAATCCACGATAGTCCACGGTAGTCCTCGGTAGTCCACATAATCCTTGGTAGTCCACGGTAGTCCACAACACTTCACGATAGTCCCCGGTAGTCCACATAATCCACGATAGTCCACGGTAGTCCCCGATAGTCCACATAATCCACGGTAGTCCATGGTAGTCCTCGGTAGTCCACATAATCCATGGTAGTCCTCAACACTTCACGGTAGTCCACGGTAGTCCACATAATCCACAGTAGTCCACAATAGTCCACATGCCGTACTTGGCGTGCTAAACCCCATACCTAGGATGTCGTGGTGACGTCTTCGTAACTAGAGAGCCACAATTATCTGAATGCTAACCTTGTCCCTAGGGTGTCGCGGTGACGTCTCCGTACCTAGAGAGCCACAAATGTCTGAATGCTAACCCCGTACCTAGGGTGTCGCGGTGACGTCTCCATACCTACAGAGCCACAAATGTTTGAATGCTAACCCCGTACCTTGGGTGTCGCGGTGAAGTCTCTGTACCTAGTGAGCCATAAATGTCTGAATGCTAACCTCATACCTAGGGTGTCGCGGTGACGTCTCCGTACCTAAAGAGCAACAAATGTCTGAATGCTAACCCCGTACCTAGGATGTCGCGGTGACGTCTTCGTACCTAGAGAGCCACAAATGTTGAATGCTAACCTCGTACCTAGGGTGTCACGGTGACGTCTCCGTACCTAGAGAGCCACAAATGTCTGAATGCTAATCTCGTACCTAGGGTGTCGCGATGACGTCTAAGTACCCAGAGTGCCGTACCTGGCAAAATTGATATGATGTCTCCATACCCGAAGTATCGTACCTAGCAAAACTGATCTGATGTCTTCATACCCGGAGTGCCGTACTTGGCAAAACTGATCTGATGTCTCCATACCCGAAGTGCCTTACCTGGCAAAACTGATCTGAAGAGAGTTGGTCCATTTTCGAATCATGCCCCATTTTCGGAGTGCCATTTTCGACGAGCTAACCCCATTTTCGAAGTGTCAATGATGTGATGATAGTCCATTTTCGAACCATGCTTCATTTTCGGAGTGCCATTTTCGGCGAGTTAACCCCATTTTCGAAGTGTCACTGATGTGATGATAGTCCATTTTCGAACCATGATCCATTTTCGGAGTGCCATTTTCGGCGAGTGGTAGTGGTCCATTTTCAAACCGTACTCCATTTTCGGAGTGCCATTTTCGGCGTCTGATGAGATAATGGTCCATTTTCGAACCGTGCTCCATTTTCGGAGTGCCATTCCCGGCTTGTTCATTCTTAAACTGTGTTCCATTCTCGGAGTGCCATTTTCGACGAGTGATAATGGTTCATTTCCGAACCGTGCTCCATTCTCGAAATGCCATTCCCGGATTGTTCATTCTTGAACTGTGTTCCATTCTCAGAGTGTTATTCTCAGCTTGTTCATTCTCGAACTCTAATCCATTCTCAGAGTGCCATTCCCGGTTTGACTGATACTGAAGTTAATGTGGGCCTCGTCCCTAGAGTGCCATACCCGGCAAGGCTGATACTGATAATAATATGGGCCTCGCCCCTAGAATGTCATACCCGACGAGACTGATACTGATAATAATATGGGCCTCGCCCTTAGAGTGCCATACCCGGCAAGACTGATACTTATAATTATGTGGGCCTCACCCTTAGAGTGCCATACCCGGCAAGACTGATACTAATAATTATGTGGGCCTCGCCCTCAGAGTGCCATACCCGGTAAGATTGATACTGATGCTAATATGGGCCTCGCCCCTAGACTAATACTAAGATGGGCCTCGCCCCCAAATTGATACCGATGTGGGCCTCGCCCTAAACTGACGCTGATATGGGCCTCCCCCCAGACTGATACTAATATGGGCCTCGCCCCACACTGATGCTGATATGGGCCTCGCCCAAACAGATGCTAATATGGGCCTCGCCCCTCATACTGATACTGATATGGGCCTCGCCCCTCAAACTGATGCTGATATGGGTCTCACCCTAGACTGATACTAATATGGGTCTCGCCCAAACTGATACTAATATGGGCCTCGCCCCTCAAACTGATGCTGATATGGGCCTCGCCCTCAACTGATACTGATGTGGGCCTCGCTCCAAAACTGATACTAATGTGGGCCTCGACCCTGAGACTCATCCCCGAAACTGATGCTGATATGGGCCTCGACCCTGGGACTCATCCCCAAAACTAAAACTGATATGGGACTCAACCCTGGGACTCATCCCTAAAATTACTACTCAAATGTTGCTGATTCTGGTTAGCTTGTCTTTACCGCTTTCTATTTTTCTTCTTTAAAACCTATGAATACAAAGCAAAACAAACATAAAAAAAGAATGCAAAATGTGTTACGTGTATGCATGCATGTATGACTGAATTTCCTATTCTGTTGGGTTAGGTCTTCCGCCAATTCTCTAGGTGATTGCTAAGTCTTCTCTCTGGACTCATGGCTCAATATCTTGTTATGTCCCGGATTCGCGAGGTGGTAGACTGGTCGCCCCCAGTCTCGGTTTAGCTTTCTGTTCTCCGCTGTTTGTATTAGGTCAAGGTGAACCACATGGTGGGGCCTTCCATATCATCATACTATACTACATGCTAGGAAATAGTCTCCATAGTTATACAAATCATTGTCCTCAAAGAATGCCCAGTAATGACACTAGAGAACCTTCAAATCATTTGATGCAACTCAAATCCAAGTCTTTGAATAAATGATCTATGTTACATTCAAAGTGTGTGTGCTCAAAGGTTCTTTTACTGCTTGATTCCTAAGTAGGAAACACAATGATTTCGTTTCAAAAATCGGGATCGATGGGTCAAACCAACCTAGATGTCTCAGTTATTCTCTGTAATTACTTTTCCGTGCTCAATGTGATATGGTTTTCTTTCTCTTCCTTTGTCTCTCTTTTTTCTTTCCATTTTGAACTTCATTTTTTCTTTTCTTTTCTTTTTCTTCTTTCTTTTTCTTTTTTCTTTTTTCTTTTCAACACACCTACCCTTTAAGGTAGCATTTCTCCTCATGGTGGTTCTAATACTCGCCCACGGGTAGCTTCACGCTTATCAGTTATAGGTGGTTCAATTCTTTTCTTTAGAGACTTTTCTTTTATTTTCCACCATACCACACATCATAACATAAGCAAATCAAGATAGACATCTAAGCAAACGGTCATTCACCGACCTCCAATTTCTTCGACTAATCACTTTGCTAGCTACTCAAGTTTTCACTATTAAGAACCATAATCAAGTGCTTACGAGTCTAACATAGATCAATCACTCAAAGTATCAGATAAAAGCACATCAAGAGTTTATCATTTCTAAGATTTCACCCTAAAGCAATCAATTTCATCATCGGACTTATGTCTAACTATCAAGGACTAAAAACAAATAATTTTCTTCTCTCTATTTTTTTCTTTTTTTTTTCACTTTTTTTCTTTTTTTCTCTTTTTTTTGAAGGCCCCCCAATGGTCTTTCTATCCTTGCCGTAAGGTTTTCTGTTTTTCGGTTTCCCTTTCCCCGATATCCACGTTTGCTAAACTTTTCTCGACAATTCCTTCTTCTTCCTAACCCAACGAATGTCTATGATGGCTTTTAAGACACAAAGGTTAACATGATGCGTGTATGCATGAGATACGTACGATGTATGAGATATATACGTCGGCCCATTATCATTTTAAAGTATTCAATCACACCATCGCGCGGTGCAAACTTGTCCCAGTTGAAAAGGCCCAACAAGTTTATACTTTGTGATATCATGGTTAAATAACTTTAAATGATAAAAGGCCTAAACACAAAGCGGCCCACCGGAATTTTAGAAGCTTTTGGCCCAACTATCAAAGGACATGAACTCGTCACAGTTTAAATGGCCCAACAAGTTCATATCTCTTGACAAGTTGTCCAACTGGATCTAAATGACGATGGTCCAGCATATAAGCATGAAATAAATAATTTCTACAAGTTCTATAACTATGGTTCTCATTTGGTTTACGGGAGTGCGGATAAAGGTTCTCGCTTACGAAGGATTGCCCACAACTAGGACTCCCCACTCAAGGGTTCAAGTGACCAAGTAAGCGCACTTTTTTATACACTAAGGTACGTGCCAACGAGTTATGGTGTGTGACTAACTGTCAAATGGATTTCCCGTTGTAGATTCCCAGAGGGAGGTTGGAGCGAGGCTCTCTAAAGTACCTAAGCACCTTAGGCTCTTATCGCTTGGTGTCAGGAATAAACAACGAGTCCTCCAAACTAGTCTGTCACAACGAGCTACAGGTAATGATTATCTCGGTGCCTTCACAGCTTTTCCTCGAAAGGTATTGAATGAAGGAAGACATCAAACCATCACTTACCTTTAACAATGCCTTTGGTTAAACCCCCTTAACCCACGATAGAAACGGTCATCTAAAGCACCAATCATCAACATCACAAGACATAGTTCGGTGCCGATTCTCTATCCCCAGTGGAGTCGCCAGACTGTAGGACACATAATGTTGACGACGCATGCTGTTCTAGGCTCACGGCCTAGTGGGAGTACGGAGTAGCCCACGGGGGACTAAACTAGAGAATAATAGAGTCGCCGCCCGGGTGAATCGGGAAAATGATATTTAAGGCCACACTCACCCCTCGCAAGGGAAGACCTCAAACCGTTGGGTTCGGAATGGTCCCTTACTTATGTCACTTGTGATGATATGATTTGTGCAATAAACTAACCGAATTTACTCAATATTCATGCTCAAGGATAAACTAGATTTAATATTCATCTATCAAAATAACTCTTAATCTATGTTTGCATGCTTAAAAGTAAGTCTTTAAACGGCAAACACAATATCATGCGATGAGCACATTGAACCATTAAACCAAAATAAACAAATAACTATTTAAACATAATTGTAAACTAAACAAAATATCGTTCCTAAAATAACGTAATCATGCTTTAAAAATAAATAACAAACCAAGCTAAATCATGCTTTACTAACAAATAAATAACCTACGAACTATAACATGCTCAAACACAAGCTTGGATTAAATGAAATATGTGTCTCTCAAGTGGTACGTGGCATTGTATCCCGAGTGCAAACCTTAATACCGTCCATTCGGAATCAGCTACAGAATTTATGTCCGGATTTACATCCTATATACCACAAAAGAGGACACACATTTCACCCATCCAACAATCACATCATGCCTCAAACGACTCTCATGCAACAATATTTTTAAAATACATAAAATAAATAAAAGATGATAAGTAACAAAGTGCCCTCAGGTCTAACCTCTTTTTTCGTCTAACCAAAGGGCGTTACACGGCCATTGGAAGGGTTTATGCTGTACAACTTTTCCGGTTCACTAATCCAACATTTTTCCTCACTGTTTCGCTGTTCGGGCTACTGTTTTCACTCCGTTTCTCTGCTGTTTTTTGTTGTATTTTCTGGTGCAGTTTAAGATAATTTATGGACTATTTTGGCTGTTATTTGGACTGTTTTGGGTGTGTTTTCTAGACAGTTTTGGGTGTTTATGATGCGGCAGTTTAAGGCTTATTGAGTGGTAGATTTGGCGTATCGAATGGCAGTTTTGGGGTTATTGAGTTCCACAGTTTTGTGAAATTGAGTTCGACAGTTTTGTGAAGTTTGAGGCTTGCACTGAATAGGGCTTTGATACGCTGAAGGTGGGCTTCACGTGAGGCTAATAGGCAGGTGGCGTGTGGTAAGTGAATGTGAGGGTGTGTGATAATGGCAGGTCAAGGGCATGGCTCGGTGGTCTTCACGTGAGGCTAATAGGCAGGTCTTCATGCGTGGTGTCACGGTCTTAGCATAAGGCTAGGACGTGCAGTCGCTTTACAAAGGAGCTCGTGTTTCGGGACATCAGATAAAGCTCGTTCCTAGTAAAATGTATCTCTTATATTGACCTTGTACTGGAGATATTTCATCTGTGTAGTAATATTCGGACGTTTGCCTGGAGATTTAGAAACGTGCTCGCTTGCCGCTAGGAGCTGGCCTAGTTGTGCAGCGTTGTGAAGGAACTTATGTTCCGGAGTACCGGATCGAGCTAGCTCCAAGCCCTAAGTAATTCTTATGGGCATATGTACTGGACATATTTCACCCATGAGGTCCTGTTTCGAAGTTTATCGGGAGATTTAGAGATACGCTAGGTTGCCGCTAGCGTAGGTGTAGCTTTAGTGCATTGTAAAGGACTTTATGTTTCGGAGTGCCGAATTGAACTCACTCCAGGTCCTAAGTATCTCTCATGGGCCTATGTACTGGGGGAAGTTTTCGCCCGTGAGGTCTCGTTTGGAAGTTTGTCGGGAGAATTAGAGATGTGCTAGCATATGGCTAGACGTTGGCCTAATTTGGTGCATTGTGAAGGAGCTAACGACCCGGAGTGTCGATTCGAGTGGGACCAAGTTCCAAAGTGAATATTATGGTCACTTGTACTGGGAAAATTTCAGCCCCAGAGTTGGATTTCGAGATTTGCCGGGAGATTTTGGCAGTAGGCCCACTTTTGGATCTTTTCCGCTAAAGTGGGGGTGTTGCGGAAAACCATCAAGACGAGTTCATTTGGGGACGATATTCTAACACAAATTCACTTATATTGTGGCTTATTGAATGCCCGGAAGAGTTCTCAGAAACTCCTCTTAAGATAGATTTTAGAGGGGGGTGTGACAACTCAAGCGCCAGGTGTGTATACTGGTGAGACATGTGCAATGTCTTTAAAACCTCTTTAGGGGGGAACCCTAGGTGAACCTTGGGTGTGGCCAAGGGGGCTTCGGTGGTCTTGGGGCTTTTGCCGTGAACCCTCTCGCCCTGAGACAACGTGTGGACAATGGTGTATTGTCGAGATTGAGTTGGCGGGAAAATGCCATATTTTATATCCGGTTGCACTATTCAAGTGCCGGGTCTCGGTATTGTGCGGGCCCGCATGTGTATGCTTCGAGATAGCTTGTGAGCTTTCATAAATCAATAAAATTACCGGTCTGTTCCCTCTCCAACAATGGGAAATCAGGGACAGAGGTTTTGAGAAGGCTGACTTACACGGGACGTAACCGTGATAAGTGCCGCACGAGCCCTTTTTCCGTTAAGGAAAAAGTTGGCCCGTGACAGTTGGTATCAGAGCCCTAGGTTGGGCAAGTGGAATGTCTACGGACGTGAGTAGATGTTATTGAGACGTTGTGAACATTGTAAGACTAGTTTGAAGCCTCGGTATAGAAACGGCTCGAGAGGAGGCCGTGAGAGTGTGTGTTGGTCTACGCAGGGATGTATAAATCCCCAATTGAGATGGATTGATGGGAGATAGTATGAGAGCACACGAGAAGTTCTAGTTTCATATGGGGTTGGCTCGGGTGAAGCCAAAATGCTCGGGAGACACCCGAAATGGATGTGAAACTTGTCTACGGGAGACAAGCTAGTGGTATATACACCGTGAAGTGTGAGAGATAGTTAGGATGTACGAGAGACATCACGAGGATGCCAGTGTGATATTGGCATGAGTATATCTGTTCATGAGAACCCGATATAGGGCGTAAAACCCTTTTCCCATGGCGATGAGGTGCCAAGACATAATTAGAATGTCGAGATGAGTAGTCTTCTTGTGTGAGGTAATTTTAGGAACCCGATGGGTCTTGTGAATAATTTGGAAATGTTTTATCGAGTAAAGCCTTCATAAGGCTATAAGCAACAAGTTGTTTGGATTCCTGTAATTAGGAATGCCATTAACTTAAGGCTACGAGCAGTGAGTTGTTTGGATTCCCGTGATTGGGAAGGCCATCAGCTTAAGGACGTAAGTATCGAGTTGTGTGGACTCTCTTAATTGGGAATGTCAATAAAACTGTGATGGCTTGAGATAGGCCAAAGTAAAAGTGGGGGAGTGAACCTGAAATGAGTCAGGTATCCCCATAGATCCCTTGAGGAATGTGATAACCATTGTGTTGGTTACATAACGATCGCGTGGATGACAGAGGCCGAAATATTTTCGGCAATGTAATGAATTACTCGTGAAGGTGGAATACCTTACGGGACGGAAGTGTAGTGAATTGCACGTGGGTTGCATGTGAATTGCAATTGTGAGAAATATGAGTTGATCTCGGGAGAGCCGAGACGCAGGTGTTTTGGAGAATGCTTGTGGCATAATACGACTACGAGTAGTCTAAGTGAGAGGGTGTGTACGAGTTACACAGGTAATGGGCCAAATAAGTGATTATGGCTTTGGAGTGAGTTTGAGAATGATGATTACTTCGAGAAAGTGATCTAGTGTCGAAGAAGGTTTTGTGAAACGACCTTGGGAGTTAGCGTAGAATTGGCCAGAGTGCCAAAAGTGGGGTGGGAAACACCCGGGAGAGTAGTACGAGTTGGCTTGGTGCCTAAGAGTAATGAGATGAGATGACCAACAGTGGTCGTGGGAATGAGTTATAACATGAGATGGAAATAAATCTATCTGCAACAGTTGAGTATCGAGACAATTGAGAAGCTCATGACAGAGCAAGTGACCCAGAGTTGAGTGTGAGAATGAGATAGTTGCTAGTGAAATGAGAGCAACTATGTGTGTCCAAGAGGAGACTAGTGGGAAATTAGCTCCACCATAGGCTAATTGTGGATCGGGTGTGTGTTCATCTTCGGGAGACCCGATGTGCTACTCCAAGCGCCTTGATGAACAGGTAGGCAGGGGGCCAGGGTGAAGTGAACAACCGATCTATTCACAATCAAAATGAACAAAACCTCTTTGTTTTTATCAAAACCCATTCACATTTACGTGTATGGCGCTTTTTGTAAGAAGTTGCTGAATCGAAAATGAAAACTCGCACACAAGAGCGTGTAGAAAGTAATGGACAAAATCAGGAACACTCATGTACGAGAGTTTGTATGGAGTTGTGACTGAGAATGGACATGAAAACTAAAACACAATCACGTGTGTTAAGTTGCTCTATATGTCACGATGAAGACTCCAACAAGATGTTAGCAGTGTGTGGAGTTGATAATCTTAACATGTACGGGAATCAAAGGGTTCCAAACGTGTACGAAGATAATATCAAACCCATATTGTGGTAAGTTACAAAAGTTGGAGATTTCAACAATAAGTGTAAGCTTGATCCAAGTGCTGAAGTTGAGCCATTATATCAGAAACCAAGACTTATATACGAAAGCGTATATGATGTTGTTGTGTTTAGATATTTTGTGCCCAATTCAATATAGAATGTGGCTAACATAGACATGTGATTCCATTCATTGACGTATGGATGTGGTTTCTATGTCTTCCTTGTGTGCCCTATCTATAAGGATCGAAAGAGATTCGTGACAGATGCAACTTGAGTTGCCATCGTTGAGAATGTCGCTGAATGAAGTGGGGGAGGATGTTTTAATCCTAACCCTCAAGTTATACCATCGTCGAGGACGCCGATGAATGAAGTGGGGGAGAATGTCACGGTCTTAGCATAAGGCTAGGACGTGCAGTCGCTTTACAAAGGAGCTCGTGTTTCGGGACATCAGATAAAGCTCGTTCCTAGTAAAATGTATCTCTTATATGACCTTGTACTGGAGATATTTCATCTGTGTAGTAATATTCGGACGTTTGCCTGGAGATTTAGAAACGTGCTCGCTTGCCGCTAGGAGCTGGCCTAGTTGTGCAGCGTTGTGAAGGAACTTATGTTCCGGAGTACCGGATCGAGCTAGCTCCAAGCCCTAAGTAATTCTTATGGGCATATGTACTGGACATATTTCACCCATGAGGTCCTGTTTCGAAGTTTATCATCGGGAGATTTAGAGATACGCTAGTTTGCCGCTAGCGTAGGTGTAGCTTTAGTGCATTGTATTGTAAAACTTTATGTTTCGGAGTGCCGAATTGACTCACTCCAGGTCCTAAGTATCTCTCATGGGCCTATGTACTGGGAAGTTTTCGCCCGTGGGTCTCGTTTGGAAGTTTGTCGGGAGAATTAGAGATGTGCTAGCATATGGCTAGACGTTGGCCTAATTTGGTGCATTGTGAAGGAGCTAACGACCCGGAGTGTCGATTCGAGTGGGACCAAGTTCCAAAGTGAATATTATGGTCACTTGTACTGGGAAAATTTCAGCCCCAGAGTTGGATTTCGAGATTTGCCGGGAGATTTTGGCAGTAGGCCCACTTTTGGATCTTTTCCGCTAAAGTGGGGGTGTGTTGCGGAAAACCATCAAGACGAGTTCATTTGGGGACGATATTCTAACACAAATTCACTTATATTGTGGCTTATTGAATGCCCGGAAGAGTTCTCAGAAACTCCTCTTAAGATAGATTTTAGAGGGGGGTGTGACAACTCAAGCGCCAGGTGTGTATACTGGTGAGACATGTGCAATGTCTTTAAAACCTCTTAGGGGGGGAAGCCTAGGTGAACCTTGGGTGTGGCCAAGGGGGCTTCGGTGGTCTTGGGGCTTTTGCCGTGAACCCTCTCGCCCTTAGACAACGTGTGGACAATGGTGTATTGTCGAGATTGAGTTGGCGGGAAAATGCCATATTTTATATCCGGTTGCACTATTCAAGTGCCGGGTCTCGGTATTGTGCGGGCCCGCATGTGTATGCTTCGAGATAGCTTGTGAGCTTTCATAAATCAATAAAATTACCGGTCTGTTCCCTCTCCAACAATGGAAATCAGGGACAGAGGTTTTGAGAAGGCTGACTTACACGGGACGTAACCGTGATAAGTGCCACACGAGCCCTTTTTCCGTTAAGAAAAAAAGTTGGCCCGTGACACGTGGCTTTTGTAGCGTGAACGTGGAGTGTGACATGAGAAAGGAGTTTGAGGGTTGATCGGAGAGTTTTGGTCAGCAGGTGCGTGTTCGTAGGGCAAAGAACATATGATTGGCGTGAGCAGGGGACGTGTGAAGGGTGAGGTGGCCGAGCGTTAGGGCTTGAGTGATGGCTGTCTTCAATTTATGCGTGAAGGTTTTGTAATTGAGTTGATGCGTGAATGAGGCAATGTCGTGGCTTTGAGGAGGCTGCTGCACGTGAGTCGGTTTTTAGGGTGGCAGGTGACTTATGTTAAAGAGGGCAAGTGAAGGCAAAGGGGGGCCATGGATGCGTGAAGCTTAGGTTTATTTGTTGTTTTGTTGTGAGATGAGAGCTGGGTTGATGTGTGGGTTAAGGGTTCTTTTTATAGGCCAAGGGAGGGGGTTTACCTTGTTGGAGAAGGAATAGGATTTGTGTATTAATTGGGAGATATTTTTAATTAAAATGTGATAGGGAAAATCTTTAATTAGGGAAAGTGATTTATGTATTTTAGGAAGAGATTTAATTTAATTTAGGAAGGTGATTTAATTTGTGAATATGATTTAATTTATTTAATTTAAGTTAATTTAATTTGTTTTAATTTAATTTGTGACATGTATTTTAATTATTTAATTTGTGAGATGTGTTTTAAAATAGAGGCCAACAAGCGAACCCGAAGCGAAAGAAACGAGTTAAATCCGACCAAATGCTAATTTCCAACTTTGCCCTTCCGACGTCCGTTTCTCGCGACTTTCACAATCAAAGAGGTAGTGTCTCCATACGAGACTCATCATCGGGACTTACATGCAAAAATGCAGTGCCTACACCTATCACTTTTATTTACACCCCATAAGTACTAGCTTGAACAAGATGGAAGAATTGTTCTCTCCTAGAGAAGCAACGATTCAATATGGAGAGAGGAAACAATAGCCCATAATGGTGAAGAAGCCATTCGGCTAAGACAAATTGTGCACTCAAAGTGTAGTGGTCATTCGGCCAAATGGACAACACAAAGGCCATTCGGCCAAACTGAAAAACAAAAAGGCCAAATGCCCTTTTCTCCCAATTAAGAGAGACAACATTGTATACTCTTGTGCACACACAAAAAGAAGTCAAAATCAATTCATTCCTTTTTAAATTCCTTTCGCCAAATGAATAAAATAATAATGACAGTGGCCAATCGGCTAAATGAAGAGAGAGAACAAAAATTAATGATTTTAAAATTCATTAAATATGTTTCTTTTACTTTTTTAAAAAAGGTAAAATCAAAGTATGATGTATAAGTTTCTACTCACAACCACTTCCATGAACTAGATTGACTAGTGATGTAAGTTGTTGGGTCCCACACTTAAATTCAAAATTCAAGTTGGGTGAGACTACACACTTCAGGCTCGGGTTCGTTTATTCCGAATAAACGAATTTTTCGTCACGACGTAATTCAATCTAATTTAATTAAATAATTATGTCTCGTAAAATTATTATTAAAATCGCTTACGAATTAATTCCAAATTAATTCGTTCATTAGAATTAAAATCCAATTTAATTCCGCGTTGAAATCCAATTTCATTTAATATATCGAATATATTATTTTAGCCCAATTAAATAAATTAAATAGTAAAATCTAACTATTTTATCGATTAATTCTAAATTAATCGTATTCTCTCCTCTCTATGAATTTAATCCCAGATAAAATCTCGACGCAATTAATCTCGGATTAATTCTTGTCGTATTAATCCCAGACTAATTCTCTCTTTTGATAATTAATCCCAGATTAATATTCTCTCTCATAATTAATCCTAGATTAATTTTCTATTCAAGTCAAATATCATCGGTGAATCTTTGGGATGCGACCCAAAAGATCCCTGGATATGTTGGTAGCAAATATGGTTATCGGACTATCCGAATACTTATGTACCCGGTACCACTTTCTTACCGATTTACAAGACATGTTTGGCTTGTAGGAAAGCGTCGTGCCTACCCAATTCTCCAGAAATATTCTTCTACGGAATACATGACATTTGTCAGGCATAGTATCGTAGTATTATGTATTACAATCTAGTATCTGATGTCACATGCTAGGCCTGGGACTGGAGTTGTGTCTGTCCCGTATGAAACATATATCGGATCACAAGCAACTAGTCTCTTTGTGATCGGAAAGTCATGACCTAGTCATACTTCCCCGATGGCTATAGCACTCAGTGTACCAGATCTGTATCCCTGTGTGATCATCATCTCCATATGACTTAAGTGATACTTCCTTCTTGACATTACACCCAATACACTACGATTCTTAGTATACCCATAAAAGGCATACACAGAACCTGTTAAAGCCCCGGACGACCAAATTCAAAGTATACTGATTGTCACAAGTATTACCGATGCAAGTCTCATAGTCATACTACCAATGGGATTTCGATTAGTCTATCCAGAGCGAAGCTGTTTCCATACCATCGGTCAATAAAACCTCCTATTAAACTTACATGAGTATCCAATACCCAAATATATGAGCAATATGATGTTACGCTTCCATAACAAGCACAAGTGTAATACTAGCCTATTCCGTATTATCGATGTCTAGTCTCGATAATACTACGACTAGGGATATTTAATGATTAAACCTTTGTGGATTAATATTGTTTCATATCTTATTAATCCAGAACTAATCATAAGTACTTTTATCATTTATATATCCAGGTAATCAAATTACAAATGATAAAAGAGCAATTTCCTTTGTCACATAGTTAATTTGTACAACAACACCATGTTCTGTACAAATAGTGATGCTATGGGTCATAATTATCCAACACAAGGAATACGTATAGTTACTTACTAAGTATTATGACTCACAACCCAACAGTGTTTGAGTTTTGCAGTTTGGTGACCTGATCGGTCGACCACATACACCAGAGCTTGAGGAGCCGGATAGCAGAGTTGCAGTCAGACAATCACCAGGTCTTGGGAGTATCGGTTGTATAAGTCTAGTTGTAAAGGAACTGAGTTGAATAAGTTTAAGTTGTAAAAGTTTTTGTTTATACGTATTTTCGGGCATGGAGCCCAATTAATATATTCCTTGAGTTCATTATTTTAGTGTTATATTATGTGTTGGGTGATGAGCGGAAAATATATCAATATTTACCGCCCCTTTCACTTAATATTTTGTTTAGTTTCCCGGGTTTGATGAACGTTTTGATATGTTTTAGTTTATTTTGTAGATAAAATAATATCAGGACTCAATGAAATCATTTAGGACG
This sequence comes from Zanthoxylum bungeanum, assembly GCA_019454045.1. Taxonomy (NCBI): domain Eukaryota; kingdom Viridiplantae; phylum Streptophyta; class Magnoliopsida; order Sapindales; family Rutaceae; genus Zanthoxylum; species Zanthoxylum bungeanum. The sequence goes on from SKCR01025248.1 coordinate 35,546, forward strand.
AAATTTGGGTCAAATAAGGGCAATTATTGGACTTGATATATTAATTTTGGAGATTGGAAACTTGAAAAGGCGTTTTTGACGAAGTGCAGTTTTGGAAATTCCAGTTTTTCGCATCTGTCGTATTTTGGGCATAACTTTTTATTCCGTTATCGGATTGAGCTGATTCAAGTGCCATATTAAAGAACACTCAAAGATCTACAACTTTGAAAGAGGACATATTTTCTAATTCTGATGTTTACATGACCGAAATGGATGAACCAGCCAGAAGTGTGTGGTGTGTAATTATTAAAGTCATTTTCAATCATTTTCAAAGCAAAATATAAATTAATAAATAATTAATAAAAATTATCAAATCATCAGCAATTAGTGGAGAAATTAATAATGGATTTGGTGGAGAATTTGATGGATGATTTGATGGAGGCAAAATTTTGCCTATAAATACCAAGCCATTTCATTTGTAAAATATATACTTTCTTCTTTGAAATTCCTAAGGAATAAATAAAAGATTGTACCTTGTTTATTTATTTATAGTTTTCAGTAATTAATTTCTGCTTTCGCACTTTCTTTTATTTACTTTTTAGTTTTTTACTTTCCGCAATTTACTTTTACGCACAATCATTTCCTTTCTTTACTTTTGCAGTTTTTATTTTTCAAGCAATGAGGAGGTAATTCTCCTTTGCTGGGGTGAAATGTAAAGCTTTTATTATTGCTATTTAGATTAATCTCCCATAATTATAATATATTCACTATTTAAAATTTGACTTAACAAGGATACCGCTATATTGGCCGGTTGGTAATTCATTTTAATCTGGTTAAACCTGACTAAATAAGGATACCGCCAGATTGGTCGGTCGGTAATTAAAGTTTCTTACCGCCTATATGGTAGGTTTATTTTGGTTCCGCCTATATGGCTGGATTATGGACAATTATTGTTACCGCCTTAATGGCTGGTTGGACTTAATATGACTTAATCAGGTTACCGCCTATATGGCTGGTTGGTAAATTATCACAAGTTTATATGTTATATTTATGGGAGATATCTAAATAGTAAATAGTAGAAGTTAATTGCTTTTACCTTAGCATTTAATTTATTGTAATTTACTTTTCAGCTTTTACTTTACCGCAATTACTTTTCAGCATTTTAATTTTATGTCTTTTATTTCATTAGCCCTAGTTATGTGTCGTAACTAAGTTAGATATCTGGGGTTGTGATGAAATCCAATATCACCGGTTTATAAGGGGTTAAATTATAGTTTGGGTAATATAAAAGTTTATTTATTGAGTCTTAATCCTAATGCTTTTTATTAACTGGCCATTAATAAAATTGAACTGGTAAACTTAAAATGAACTTGGAAAAGGGATTTTAGGTTAAAAACCTTAGACTCAATAGCCCACGATCTTCCTTGAGGATAGATAACCCTTTAATAGATTTCCTTACAGGATAGGAATATACCTGTCGGGCGGGGGTAACCATAATTGGAACTTAATCTTAATGAATCTAGGTAATTTGGTTGACATAGACATATGGTTCAATTGGATTATACTAGGTATTTGTAATTGACCATCGGAAGAGGCTTTTACATAATTTAGTGTTCCAGGTTAATAAATCAATATATTACCCAACAATAAGATAACCACATCATCTTTTAAATAATATTGGAATAAATCACAACCATGGATAGTTTTATAAATTTGAATTTTCTTCAATCTACTTTCAAGCAATTTTATTTACTTGTTTTAAGTTTTAAAGTTACCACCCAATCAAACAATCAATCTATTAGATACTTGAAACATTTAACTCCATAAATTGATAACAAAAGGTTTTAAGTCCTCGTGGGATCGATACTTTTTATACTACTTGAACGATACGTGCGCTTGCGTTATACGCGTGTGTAAGCACCGATCAAGTTTTTGGCGCCGTTGCCGGGGACTTATTTATCTTTTCTTATTAGTTTTGAGGTTAGATACCTTAACTAGTATCTAATTTCTTTTTACTTATTGTTTTTGTTTTCTTGTGTTTCAGGTTCTCAGATCTTTCATGAGACGAACCAGAAGCTTTGAACTCCGACCGCTTGACCCAAAGATTGAAAGAACCATCAGACAGTTGAGAAGGGAAAGGCGAGAAGGCCAAAAAGCAATTGTTAATATGGAACCTGAACCTTTAGAGGTTGCACCACCAATTCCCATTCGAGACAGAACCATTCCGGTGGTTGACAGACTCATTTCCTATATTGTACTTCCTCCCTTACCAGCCAATGCGGGTGACATCAAAACTTGCATTCAGATGATACAGCAGTCAGTTCAGTTTGGAGGAAATGCAACTGAAGATCCTAATGCCCACATCAGTAACTTCCTAGAAGTTTGCGGCACTTTCAATTACAACCGAGCAGCTGAAGAAGCAATGAGACTGCGAGTTTTTCCATACTCCTTGAAGGACAGAGCTAAAGCTTGGCTACGTTCACTACCAGCAGGTTCCATCACAACTTGGAACACTTTAGCCACCAAATTTCTTGCAAAGTACTTTCCACCAGCCAGAACTGCAAAGTTAAGGAATGACATCACATCCTTCATGCAACAAGATTCAGAATCCCTTTGTGAAGCTTGGGAAAGATTCAAAGATTTACTCCAGAAATGTCCTCATCATGAGATCGCAAAATGGCTTCAAGTCCAAACCTTCTACAATGGACTTTCTGGAATAATGAGAACCACAATTGATGCTGCTGCTGAGGAGCTTTGATGGCAAAAGGAGAAGATCAGGCCTGGGACTTAATTGAAGAAATGGCCAACAATAATTTTTTATGGCCAACAGAAAGGAGCATGATCCAAAGAATTACAGGAATTTATGAAGTTTGAGCAAATACAGCAGTGAATACCATGCTGGATCAGATATGCAAATGTCTAGAAACACTTAGCACGTAAGTTGTGAACATCGCTGGAACCACAAGTTCACTATATGGAGGAGCACCAGAACCAAACCAACTTGAAGAGACGGTGAATTATGTCAATAATTTTAACAGACAGGGGAACAATTCATATTCCAACACCTACAACCCAGGGTGGAGGAATCATCCTAATTTATCATTGAGCAACAATTCAGGCCAACAGCAAAACTATCCACCACCTGAATTCCAACAACATAACAAAGACCAGGAGCAGGCAAATGAACCAGGAATAACAGAAGTATTGACCTACTTGAAAAAGATAGAAGCAAAACACGACTCTCAAGCAGTAAGATATGATGCTATATTTCAATCTCATGCAGCATTAATTCAAAGTCAATCTGCTTCTATTAAAGCACTGGAGAATCAAATTGGACAATTAGCCAATGCTCAGAGTTACAGACTGCCAGGTAACCTTCCTAGCAATATAGAACCAAATCCAAGGAACATGGGGAATGAGCAATGTCATGCCATCATGTTAAAAAGTGGTACTGAAATCAACAAAGATGTTGGAGCCAAAACAACTGCTGAGGAAGTTCCAAAAGAAACAAAGCAACAGATGGAGGAAAAAGAAGCAAAGGAAAAAGAATAGATCACTTCACCTCCACCTTTTCCTCAACGTCTTCAGAAGAAGAAATTGGATAAGCAGTTTTCTCGGTTCCTGGAGATCTTCAAAAAGCTGCATATCAACATTCCATTTGCAGAAGCGTTGGAACAAATGCCCAGCTATGCCAAATTCATTAAAGATATTCTTTCACGAAAATGGAGATTGGGAGATTACGAGACAGTAGCATTATCAGAAGAATGCAGCGCTATCATTCAGAGGAAACTTCCCCCAAAGTTGAAAGATCCTGGCAGTTTCACTATTCCTTGCACCATAGGAGAACATGACTTCGGTAAGGCTCTGTGTGATTTAGGTGCTAGTGTCAACTTGATGTCTTTTTCTATTTTCAGGAAATTACAGATTGGAGAAACAATGCCAACTTTAGTCTCACTACAACTTGCTGATAGAACGCTCGTATTCCCAAGAGGCGTAGTTGAGGATGTGCTGGCTAAGGTTGACAAATTCATTTTCCCAGCAGATTTTATTGTCCTTGATATGGAGGAAGACGCAGACGTGCCAATCATCCTCGGGAGACCGTTCTTGGCTACAGGTCGAACCATTATTGATGTACAAAAAGGAGAACTAACCATGAGGGTACAAGACCAAGAAGTAACATTCAATGTTTTCGAGGCCATGAATTTCCAGGATGATGAAAAGAAGGAGGAATGTTTCAGACTTGATGTGATACATAGTACCGATCAGAACTCTGATGAAAGACAAAGTTCTACTGACAAACTCAAAGCATGTAAATTACCTGTGGAGCCTAAAAATAAAACGCATTGCGTACTGAAAAATCCAATTCTTGCACTACAAGCAACAGAAGAGAAAAAGTTCCACCAGCTCAACGAATTGGAAGAATTCCACAATCAGCCTTTTGAGAATGCCAAATTGTACAAAGAAAAGGCAAAGAAAAGACATGATGAGAAGTTAGTGCGCATACAATTGGAACCAGGACATAAGGTACTGTTAAACAAATCAAGAGTGAAATTCTTCCCATGGAAGCCAAAATCACGGTGGTCAGGTCCATTTGTGATCACCAAAGTTTTACCAGATAGAGCCGTTGAGATACATGATCCTGACTCCAACAAAACTTTCAAGGTTAAAAACAAGCGTGTTAAGCACTACTGGGGAGAATCATTTGAGAGACAAAAAGAAAGTGTCACACTTTCAGATCCAGTCTAACGTTCGAGAAGTCAAGTCTGGCTGACGACTTTAAACTTAGCGCTAGTAGGGAGGCGACCCATGCAATTTGTGTATATATTATGATTTGGTGTGTTTTATTTTTGTGTGTTTAATTTTTGCAGGTTTAATCATTTCAAAATGGAAGATGCTCTCGCAAATCTTCGCAAACAATTTCCTTCCCTCCCTCAAAAATCTCTGATGAAAGTATACAAAGCTCGCTTGGAACGGATGAGGTTATTGACAATCCATGGTATTCCTAATGATATTCGTTGGGTAATTGAAGCACGAGTCCGATTGGCAGGTGAGTCTTCAGACTCTTTTATTTCACATCTGCCTGGTTTTGGAAGAAGCACCTATGCAAAGAAACGAAGATCTAAGCAAATGGGTGTTTGTTACAAATGTGCACGTTGGAATTGCAATACTCGTTGTCGTTCTTTAGGAATGGTTTCTAATAATCACGAAGACAAAATTAAATTCATTAGGGATGGCTTGAGTAAGGAGTCTTTAGATGATATATCTTCGACTCTTGAGACGCATCCCAGTGGATATGTTCACATAGCCTTTCGCAGATTACATACACAATTTCAAAAAGAAAGACAACTGTTAAGTCTCGGGAATCTGACTCAAAAAGACCATGTTTGCCAATTTATCAGAAAATTGGATGGGAAGCTTGTCCCTGACGCATAGACGTCAATCAAACCGTTACTTTTCTTGTAAATATTATATCTCTTTGACTTTTCTTAATAATTATAATTTGTTTTGTTATATTTTCTCCGACATGATCCAGGCCTTTTTGACTATCACGATAATATTTCGCTACTAATCGTCCTCTGGAAGATACTTGTGCTATTATTACTCACCCTTTTTTAGGTACTATAATTCAGCCCGTCATTGCACTTTTGAAAGACATCCAGAGTAAAACATGGAAGCCAATTCAAGAAGACGGGTTGAAAACATCTGTGTGTTTTGCGGAACTAGTGTTGGTGTTAAATCACAATACATAGAAGCAGCACAAGAATTGGGTCGAGTCTTAGCTGCAAGGAATATGCACTTAGTATATGGTGGAGGAAATCTTGGACTTATGGGGATCGTTTCAAAGGCTGTACAGGAAGGAGGCAGTCAAGTCTTAGGAATCATTCCAAAACCCTTGGCTGAGGCAAATCTTATTGGACCATCAAACGGAGAAGAACTTATTGTGCCAGGTATGTCTGAACGACTGGTAGAAATGATTAACCGTGCTGATGCTTTTATTGCTTTGCCAGGTGGCTTGGGCACATTGGAGGAAATTTTTATAGTGCTATCTTGGGCGAACTTAAACATACACCAGAAACCGATTGGGCTATTTAATGTTGAAGGATTTTATGATTTTCTTTGTGTATTTCTTGATGATGCCTGGAGAAACGGGTTCGTAACAAAACCCATAAAGGAACTCCTCTTTACTGCCAGAACTGCCCCGGATCTAATTGACCAAATATTAGCCTTTGAACCACAAATTGACCCTATCATTTCAAAGATAAACTGGTCCGAGAATGATCGTGTTAAGAAGCGTCGGATTAATCTGGATCTTAACCTTTAATTTTCCTGTATAGTTTCAGCTAATCAGGTACTATCTTCTAAACTCTTCTTCTACTGTTTAAGACATTGGGGACAATGTCTCATTTAGGTTTGGGGGAGGAAATTAGTTGATTAGTATCTTGTTTTTAGTTCAAAATTTTTTGAAAAATACAAAAAATTGAAAAATTTACAAAAATTACAAAAATATTTTGCGTTTTTGTGCTTGTATTTTGACTAAGAAGGTGAAATTCGTGTATGAGATAGCCGAGTAAGGATTTTCCACTCCTGAGACGTATTTCAAACCTATTTCGAAACAAGTTAATTTTTGTTTATTTCCTTTTGAATCACTTAATCTGTAAATTCTCCATAAAACTGACTAAAATGGATCTTCATATGCTCAGTTGGCAGGTATTATCAAGTTTGTAAATCCTCACATACGGACATGAGATGTAATTGAAAAGTTTGTAATATTCAGTGCTCTAGTTTAATAGGAGGAAGCATCTATAAATGGAATGGAGTAAAAAAAAAAAAAAAAAAAATATGAAAAAAAAAACATCTGAGATTCGAGTTATTAAGTCCGTAGGGGTGTTTTAACACCTAGTGCCCTAAAACAACTGGTTTAGGAGTCACTGGCCCAAAGCTCGCTACATGGTTCGAAGATGCTGCAATAAATATATATATCTGAAGTCTGAGTAATTAAGTCCGTAGGGGTGTCTTAACACCTAGTGCCCTATGGCCAACTGGTTTGGGAGTCACCGACCCAACACTCGCTACATAGACTGAAGATATTGTTTATAAATAAAAAAATAGAGAAAAATCAAAGAAAAAAAAATCAAAAAAATTCCGAAAAATTATTCCATTGCTACAAAAAGGTGTGAAATCTGATAGAAATTTAGGACAAAAATATTACTCTCTTATCAACTACACTTGTGACTGTTGTGGGCAAAAATGAGATTAATATTTTGTTGACTATGTATATGGAGAATGGTAAAAATAATAGGAGAATTTACTTATTCGGTAATTTAAAAAGAAACAAAACAACTAGTAACTTGTAGTAGAAGTTTCACCTGATTAGTCACTAACATCTTTATTCTCTTTTCGCTTGTCTTTTTACTTTTGTGTGCATTAGTTTTAACTAACTTTTTACTTTTGTAAAATGTTTGTGGGTATCATTGCTGTAAACCCTCACGAGACTACAACTCGTCCACTAGGGACACCTAGGGGTTTAAAGGCTTGTTGCATACGCTAAATGCAACTGTGATCCCTACGAAAGTGGCTTAGTTTAATTTTATTTTTATTTTATTTTTATTTTGCTCGAGGACTAGCAAAATGTTAGGTTTGGGGGTGTGATGAGCGGAAAATATATCAATATTTACCGCCCCTTTCACTTAATATTTTGTTTAGTTTCTCGGGTTTGATGAACGTTTTGATATGTTTTAGTTTATTTTGCAGATAAAATAATATCGGGACTCAATGAAATCATTTAGGATGAAATTTGGGTCAAATAAGGGCAATTATTGGACTTGATATATTAATTTGGAGATTGGAAACTTGAAACGGCGTTTTTGACGAAGTGCAGTTTTGGAAATTCCAATTTTGCGCATCTTTCGTATTTTGGGCATAACGTTTTACTCCGATATCGGATTGAGCTGATTCAAGTGCCAAATTAAAGAATACTCAAAGATCTACAACTTTGAAAGAGGAAATATTTTCGAATTTTGATGTTTCATGACCGAAATGGATGAACCATCCAGAAGTGTGTGGTGTGTAATTATTAAAGTCATTATCAATCATTTTCAAAGCAAAATATAAATTCATAAATAATTAATAAAAATTATCAAATCGTCACCAAACAAGATAAGCAATTATGGATTTGGTGGAGCAATTAGTGGATTAATAATGGATTTGGTGGAGAATTTGATGGATGATTTGATGGAGTCAAAATTTTGTCTATAAATACCAAGCCATTTCATTTGTAAAATATATACTTTATTCTTTGAAATTCCTAAGGAATAAATAAATGATTGTATCTTGTTTATTTATTTATAGCTTTCAGTAATTAATTTCTGCTTTCGCCTTTCTTTTATTACTTTTTAGTTTTTTACTTTCCGCAATTTACTTTTACGCACAATCATTTCCTTTATTTACTTTTGCAGTTTTTATTTTTCAAGCAATGAGGAGGTAATTCTCCTTTGCTGGGGTGAAAGGTAAAGCTTTTATTATTGCTATTTAGATTAATCTCCCATAATTATAATATATTCACTATTTAAAATTTGACTTAACAAGGATACCGCTATATTGGCCGGTTGGTAATTCATTTTAATCTGGTTAAACCTGACTAAATAAGGATACCGCCAGATTGGTCGGTCGGTAATTAAAGTTTCTTACCGCCTCTATGGTAGGTTATTTTGGTTCCGCCTATATGGCTGGATTATGGACAATTATTGTTACCGCCTTAATGGCTGTTTGTTTGACTTAATATGACTTAATCAGGTTACCGCCTATATGGCTGGTTGGTAAATTATCACAAGTTTATATGTTATATTTATGGGAGATATCTAAATAGTAAATAGTAGAAGTTAATTCCTTTTATCTTAGCATTTAATTTATTGTAATTTACTTTTCAGCTTTTACTTTACCGCAATTACTTTTCAGCATTTTAATTTTATGTCTTTTATTTCATTAGCCCTAGTTATGTGTCGTAACTAAGTTAGATATCTGGGGTTGTGATGAAATCCAATATCACCGGTTTATAAGGGGTTTAATTATAGTTTGGGTAATATAAAAGTTATTTATTGAGTCTTAATCCTAATGTTTTTTATTTACTGGCCATTAATAAAATTGAACTGGTAAACTTAAAATGAACTTAGAAAAGGGATTTTAGGTAAAAACCTTAGATTCAATAGCCCACGATCTTCCTTGAGGATAGATAACTCTTTAATAGATTTCCTTACAGGATAGGAATATACCTATCGGGCGGGGGTAGCCATAATTGGAACTTAATCTTAATGAATCTAGGTAATTGGTTGACATAGACATATGGTTCAATGGATTATACTAGGTATTTGTAATTGACCATCGGAAGAGGCTTTTACATAATTTAGTGTTACAGGTTAATAAATCAATATATTACCCAACAATAAGATAACCACATCATCTTTTAAATAATATTGGAATAAATCACAACCCTGGATAGTTTTATAAATTTGAATTTTCTTCAATCTACTTTCAAGCAATTTTATTTACTTGTTTTAAGTTTTAAAGTTACCACCCAATCAAACAATCAATCTATTAGATACTTGAAACATTTAACTCCATAAATTGATAACAAAAGGTTTTAAGTCCTCGTGGGATCGATACTTTTTATACTACTTGAACGATACGTGCGCTTGCGTTATACGCGTGTGTAAGCACCGATCATTGGGCCCTATAGGTTATTTTGAGATGCTGGTCTTTGATCCAGGTCGCATGACTTTTAGCAGAGGTCATACCGAAATTTCATCTGAGTCAGAGGCTTATGTAGGCAGGATTGGCCTGTCTCCTGCCGGTAGGATCCTGGTGTTGGACAATTATGACCCATAGCGTCACTGTTTGTACAGATCATAGTGTTGTTGTACAAATTAACTATGTGACAAGGAGATTGCACTCTAATTATTTGTGATTAGATCACCTAGATGTATAAATGATAGGAAGTCCTTATGATTAGTTCTTAGATTGAGATGATATGAGACAATATTAGACCTCGAAGGATTAATCATTAAATATCCATAATTAGAGTATTATCGAGATTGGAAATCGATAATGCGTAAAAGACTAGAATTACACTTGTGCGAGTTGTGAGGGCACAATAGCATAGTTCTCATATATATGGGTATTGGATACTCATGCAAGTGTAATAGAAGGTTGTGTTTACCGATGGTACGGAAACAGCTTCGCTCTGAATAGATCCATCGGAATTCCATTGGTAGTATGACTACGTGTCTATGGAAGTCCGAAATTAAGGCAGGTGTATTTGGTCTTAACATGAGACTTGCACCGTTAATACTTGTGACAATTAATATGCTTTAGTTTTGGTCATCCAGGGCTTTAACCGATTCTATGTACGCCTCTGCTGGGTATACTGAGAATCGTAGTGCATTGGGTGTAATGTCAAAACGGAAGTATCACTCAAGTCATAGTGGAGATGATGTCAAGTAGGATACGGAACTAGTACTCTTTAGTACTGCAGTCATCGGGATGATATGACTAGGTCATGTTCATCCGATTATAGAGACTAGTTACCAGACATCCGACATGTGCTTCGTACGGGGCATACACAATTCCAGCCCCAGGCCTAGCACTTGACACCTAATACTGGATCATAATACGCAATACTACGTATACTACGCCTGACATAGATTATATATTGCAGTAAGAATATTTCTAGAGAATTGGGTAGGCACAGTGCTTTGCTAGAAGCCAACCATGTCTTTTAAATCGGTACGCACGTGGTATGAGGTATGCACGTATTCGGATAATCCGATGACCGTATTTACTGCCAACATATCCAGGGATCTCTTGGGTCGCTTCCCAAAGATTCACCGATGACAGTTGATTTAAACTAGAATTAATCGAGGATTAATTTAGAGAAAGAGAGAAATTAATCTGGGATTAATTGAGGCTTTATTTAATCTGGTATTAAATGTGTTTGGAAGAGAAAGAACGCGATTAATTTGGAATTAATCGGTAAAATTAATTTAATAGTTAAATTTGATTTTTCTATTTAATTATTCGTATGGGCTAAAATTAATATATCGGATATATTAATATGAATTGGATTTTATTACGAAAATAAAGTCGGACTTTAATACGAACGAACGAATTAATTTAGAATTAATTCGTAAACGACGTTCGTAATATATTTACGAGGCATTGTTATTTAATTAAATTAGATTTAATTATTTAGCGACGAAATTTCGTTTAATTGGATTAAACGGATCCGAGCCACGGTAAATATTCGTAGAGACATTCGAATTTTGAATTTAAATATGGGGCCCACTTTTATGTGGTAGTTGGGAGGGTAGTTAGCATTTAAGCCAATACCACTTGCTTTTCAACTACATGGTTTTGGTTTTTGGAAAACCAAGACCCAACTACCAAGTTTGGGTGAAAAGGGTAAAACCCTTTGACCAAATCTATCCCTCTCCACACTTGTAACTCATTTTTGGAAAATGAAAACCCTAATACACAAGAAAATGGGCGTGAGCCTCCATATACCCTCTCTTTGATTTTGTTGCAAAATCAACAAAGCTAGCACTTCATCAAATCAACAAAGGTGATAGGTAAACCACTTCAAGAGTTGGAATCAACAAAAGAAGGATCTTAGAGATCTTCCTCTCAAAATTTTAAAAGCTCAAATCCATTAAATATAAGTAATTCCGTAACTTATTTTTGAATTTTTGAACACCTTTTCTTGCTTATTACATCCTTTGCATGTTATATGAACACTAACACCTGGCTTAGGCGGGATGTTACATATGTATTGAGCACTTATGGCTCCCTTGTATATGTATTATGGAGTTCATTACATTGTATGGGATTTATGAATTTATTCATTATGTTATGATATGGGCATGAAATCCCTTTTGAGCATTTATAGAATTGTTTGCATTGGTTCAACCTTGCATCATACTTGTCCTATTGTGAGTATGATGTTTGGTCTGTTAGGCTGAGAAAGACTAGTTACGCCAGTCACTTGCCAGTGACACTTTGAATTTCCCGAGGTGTTACATTTAATAAATAATTCAATATTATAAAATAATTTAACAATATTAAATTATTTGGGAAAAAATTATTTAATATTTAATAATAAATAAGATTACTTTAAGAATGCAATTATAAAACCTGACCCCACTTAGTTATTATTTATTATTTAGAATATAATTTTAAGTCCTACTTGACTTAATTAAAAAAATATATATATATATCAGGTTATGAGATTGTGGTTTTGTGAGTATTAACGATAGTGTTAATTTACCAATTCGGTGGAGTATTAAAACAATAACATTAATGCTGCACCAAAAATAACGATAGGTTATTTTTTTTTTGTAACATGAAATGATGTGTTTAAATGCATGTTTAAATGTTGATTGTTGGTTTGATTGGATTAGAATCAAAGTCAATAAAGTGCATGTTAAAATCAAAGAGCATGTTGAGCATGAAATGATGAATTTTGGATTCAATTTGTTTTGAGCATAAAATGATGTGTTTTGGCTTCAATTTGTGTTGAGCATGAATTGATGGATTAAGCATAATTATTTAAGTTAATTGGTATTTTGGAAATATTGAGTTTAATTAATTAATCATGGCTAATACACTTTAATTAAAGTAATTGTGATTTTTGGAATATTATAATTATATTAATAAGCCTTTAATTAAGAATTGGGCTAAAAGTTTGTATTTGGGCTTAATGGGCTTGGTTTGACCAATTTTGATTTTGGACTTTTGGATTGGATCCAATTAGGCCCAAAACCAATTCCATAAAGTCCAAATACATCACTTGGCCCTTTAAAGAATTTAATTGGGCCTAATGGGCCTAAATTAATTTGTAGGCAATAGGGTGATTCTTATTGGGCCTTGGCATTTTGGGTTTGACCCATTATGGCCAAAGCCCATGCCTTAAGAATTAATTAAAAGCCCATTGGACTTTAATTAAAATGACATTGGATGTTATTGGGCCTTTGAGACCCATTAAAATTGGATTTGGAATCCAAGTCTTTAGGGCTTACAAGTAAGTGTAAACAATTAATTTGGAATTAAATTTGGAATTAGTAATGAATACAAATAAATTGGATTTAAAGTTGTAGTTCAATATAATTCAAGAATACTTACTTTGAGTATTTATTCTTAAACGAGTTTGACTCACGTAAATCAAATCGTTGTTTGAACATTGGATGATCATTAATTCAAAGATTAATAATTGGATTAGATTGATTGAATAACATGATTTGTATGAATATATGAATGTGTTGTATGAATAATGCATATCGGATGGATATTAGAAGTGTGAGGGAAATTTTGGAAATTGTAATAAATTTAGAATTTATTTAATTGGATCTGCGTATCCAGCCTTTTATCTCTTTACTATTTGTAATTCTCTTCTCACCAATTCCCCTCAATGCAAATGAGGTTTATTTATTGTATTAATTAATTTGGTAGAAGTTAGAATAGTTCTAGCCGGGGAGAAGAAATGGAGTGATTTGTTCTACGAATAATTTGTGAGATATCCATATGTATATCATTATTAATATTTTTATTTATTGCTCCTTATTATGCTTTTAGAATGCATGCTTAAGGGTGTATGATGAGACCTAATTAAGGATAATAAATTGGTTGTCAATTTGCACTCGAAAAACTCTCAAACAATATTAAACATTTTTCCTTCCGTTGAGTGATTCTTACTCAAGATCCAAAGTTGGCATTGGTTTGTTGGCCAAAGTCACGACCTTTGTCAATTGCGGATGAGTTTGAATCATGAGAGTTTTATTCCATATCGGTGTCTTGTCCAAGTCGTGATTTGGCCAAAATCAAGATCAATTCTTGTCCATCGACATTGATTATGAAGGTTTCCATGTCAATGGGTCCCGCTTAACTGGAATCATTAAGCTTGTTGTGCCAAAGCCAAGGCTTAGTTGATTCAGAGAAAAAGGTTAGGAAAATATATTGGATATATTGGCATAAATAAGATATATATTTCAGACTTGGATGTCCACCTACTGGATCTAGGAATTGGATTAGATCCAATTGATCTTAGAGATCTACCTAGTTAAGTATCATATAATTTGTTTGCCAAAGTCAAGATTGTGTGTTATTTAACGGGATCCTAACCCACTAGGAAACTAGGTTTCCCGAGTACTCGACAGAGGGTTAGAGGCTCGCCGAAAAATAGTGGGAGGCAAGAATTAAGTTTGCAATATTCGTTTAATAACTTGCCATACGCGCTCATATCAAATATTTCATCAAATATATTAAAGTATTAGTTGGACTAATATTTAATTGTTATTTTAATTAAATAGTTGGACTATATTCAAACTACTTTATTTATAGTTGATTATATAATTGGATTATAGTAATCAATATATTTGAATTTTATCGATCATTTATAGTTGATTATATAATTGGATTATATTAATCAATATATATTTGATTTTAACCAATAAAATTATAATTATTTATATAGTTAGACTATAGTAATCATTATATTAGATTGTACCTGAAATCGTTGATTAAATAGTTGGACTATTAGAATCAAGATGAACTTGAAAGATTAGTGTTTAAAACATAATTCTAAAGAAAATGTGTTTAAACGACTTTAATTTTCAAATTGGGAATAAAATTTCAGGATGGACCTGGAAACTAATAAGTTACTTTATTTGAAAAAATAACATATTAGGCCTAAGCCTAGAGTTAAGCAAATAGTAGAGTATGAACTTTGAAAGATTTATGTGATGATAACTTTAGTACTTAATCCATTATACTTGTCAATAGGACTCCTTAATTTCCTAATCTTAACTAAGGATTAAATCCTTAAAGTATGATGATGAAATTGAAGGATCTTCATATATCTATTCTTAATTAATAACTCTTGTAGAGTTAATGGCTATTCTTAAGGAGATAAAGCCAAAGTTTGCAATAAGGCAAGTAGCGTAAGGCGCACCTTACTTCGATATTCTAGAAACCCAAGGCTTGGCCAAAGGCTTCTAGGATATAGAAAAGGGCAAAGGAAAAAATCATTACTGTCTTCTAGGAATACAAAGGACATATCCCAAGATGTCTGCCTAAACTGTAGCTAACGGGGTCACAGAAGCCTGACTGTCGTATGGACAAGGCAGACATGAAGGAATTGAAGATGGGCAAGGCTCTGACTTCAAATATGTTTGTCATAAACATGTTCACTAATAGTATTAAAATTGGATTTTAGATACTAAAATTGGTACATAAATATATGTACTAATGTACAAAATCTGCTTTGAGTAGGATACTGACTTCAGATTGAGATTACTATGCAAATCGAAAACGGGACGATAGTCGCTGTTTCAACCGTAGAAACCTAAGTTTAGGAACAACCCTTTGGGTGTGTACTTAAATTAAGAAACTGTTGCAATGTAACTAGTTTAACTAGAAACATTATCTCTATATCGAGTATAACTCATTGCGAGTATACCTTTATATTTAGAACACTAAATTGTTTTATTTTATAAAGATGATATTGAGATAAACACAATAGATGTGAATAACAGAATTTATATTTTGAATATAAATAAATCTGAAACATATGACATGAAAAACTAATAGCTTAAACCGATTTGATCAGAAGAAACTTAATTGTGGCATTGTAGTCTGGGACACAATCAAACAAGACTCGTATATCCGTACTTTTGAAGAGTGGGTACTAGGACGGATTTGATTCTATTCAAATGATATTTACGAATCTAGTTTATTAGGTAAAGTACCTAAAACACTATTTACTTGGTAAAAGTATAAGTGTCATCGATTTGTTAGCCCTTGTTCATAGTGACGTAAGTGGGACCATGTCTAGCTAGGCTAAAGGTGGATATGAATATTTTGTGACCCTTACGGATGTGGCATCGCATTATGGTTATGTGTTTCTTTTGAAACATAAATCGGAAACTTTTAGAGTTTCGACACGAAATAGACAAACAGATCGGCTAAAGTATATATACCATCATGGTTAGACCATGATGAAAATACTTAAGCAATAAGTTTCTGAAATACTTGAAAGAGTATAGTATTCTTTCAATGAGGACTCTTCCTGGAACACGTTAGTTTGACGGTGTGTCCGAACGGAGAAACCGAATTTTTTACTAGACATGATAAGGTTAATCATGAGTCGCTCTGAGCTACCATTTTCCTTCAAATGATAAGGATTAACAGTGCAATACTTATTTTGAATAAGGTTCCATGAAAATCTGTTTGACAGATTTCATATTAGATATGAACAGGAAAGAAACTGAGTTTTCTCACTCTTGAAGATTTGGGATGCTCGGCATACGTTTGGATGATACCAAACTAGAACCCAAATTGGATTAGTGCCTAATTGTAGGTTATCATAGGGAAACCAAAGTATAGTATTTATACAACTCACTTGAGAAAAATATAATTGTTGCTCACCATGCGGTTTTCTTAAGAGGAATACCGATATGCAGTGGTAAGTGGGAGGATAGTAAAACTCGATGAAAATCGGAGTTATACTGTTCATGGCACCAAAACCTTAATGGAACACAAACAGTTCATCAAGGATGAAACTGTACCAGTAATCTTCGAATACACAAGAACCGCGTAAGTCGGAGAGAGTCATAAAATAACCTCGGTATGGGTTTCTGATCTCACCTTATAAAAATGTCAATCTTATTGAGGAATACGAACTGACTACGTATGAGGAAGCGATACAAGGTATCGACTCCCTATTATGGCAAAGTGCCATAAGTCCGAAATGGATTCCATGTATATCAACTATGTTTAGACACTAGTTGTTGTACCGTAAGGCATTGTGCCTAATGGTACTATATAAGTCTTCAAGGAAGACATACATGGAATGCATCATACCAACATACTAAGCTAGGCTTGTAGCGGAAAAGTATCATTATCAACATTGTGTTGATTACAACGAAATCTTTCACCTGTTGCCACATTAAATCCATTTGGATAATGCTTACGGCATCTAAACGGGAAAATCACTTTCCTGAAAAGGAAACCTTTTGGAGGAAGTTGTACATCCTGACGGTTTTATCGTACCAAAACTAGCAAACAAGGTTTGCAGGTTATCCGATCCATGTTTGGATTGAAGTAAGCATTAGGTTCTTGGAACTATCGTTTTGATGTAATCATAATGGTGTATGATTTGATTCAAAATGCATATGATTCTTGTGTATATAAGGAGGTTAGTGGGAGCGCACTAACAATGATGTCCTAAATAATAATGATATATCATTTCTTGGAAATGATATTCCCATAATATAATCGGTGAAAGCTTGGTTTCATGAAAAATTATCCTTAAAATTCTTGGGAGAAACAACCTTTATTCTAGGAATAAAGATCTACTGGGTTAGATCTAAAGGTTATTGACACTCACCGAGAACTCATACATTGAAAAATGTACGTGACCTAGTGTCTCATATGCCTTGAGCATATGGATTCACAAACAGGTCACCCTTTCCTGGAAAGTACTCACTACCTGAGCCACAGAAGATGCTTTTTGCCCAATAGCTAAGTGATAGTCACTGGATTGATGTTAAGAACATCCGTTAGTATCTTAGAGAACTAAGGATGCTATCTTAAACTATGGAGAATGAGAACTTGAAGTAACTGGGATCACTGCTGCAAGTTTCCTAACCGATAAAAATAACGGTACTATACAGTTTGAATAACGAAACAGTGAGCTGGAAATCTGAGCTAGGCGTCAGATTTGGGTCGATAATAAATCTAATTAGATTTGATATAGTTCTATTAGCAGCTGAGCTAGGCGTCAGCACAGGCTAAAGAATTAATGGTCTCATCAAAGATCCAGATATATACTTTGACTATTCATCTGATTCGTTCGGATCATGCGAAGTGATGATCGTATAAATCGCATCAGACGATAATCATGCAAATCCGCTGACGAAAGCCTTTCCTCATCAATTTGAGTGAACCGTATATAGGTAGGGTGTATGACACTCGAGTGACTGGCTATAGGCCAAGTGGGAGATTGTTGGACAATTATGACCCATAGCGTCACTGTTTGTACAGATCATGGTGTTGTTGTACAAATTAACTATGTGACAAGGAGATTTCACTCTTATCATTTGTGATTAGATCACCTAGATATATAAATGATAGGAAATCCTTATGATTAGTTCCTGGATTGAGATGATATGAGACAGTATCAGTCCTCGAAGGATTAATCATTAAATATCCCTAGTCAGAGTATTATCAAAATTGGACATCTATAATGCGTAAAAGACTAGTATTACACTTGTGCGAGTTGTGAGGGCACAATAGGATAGTTCTGATATATATGGGTATTGGATACTCATGCAAGTGTAATAGGAGATTTGTTTACCGATGGTACGTAAACAACTTCGCTCTGGATAGACCCCTCGGAATTCCATTGGTAGTACGACTACGTGTCTATGGAAGTCTGAAATCAGGATAGGTGTATTTGGTCTTAACCAGAGACTTGCACCGCTAATACTTGCGACAATCAATATGTTTTGGTTTTGGTCGTCCAAGGCTTCAACCGATTCTGTGTACGCCTCTGCTGTGTATACTGAGAATCGTAGTGTATTGGGTGTGATGTCAAGACGAAAGTATCACTCCAGTCATAGTGGAGATGATGTCACGTAGGAGACGGAACTAGTACTCTTTAGTATTGGAGTCATCGGGATGATATGACTAGGTCATGTTCATCCGATTATAGAGACTAGTTACCAGACATCCGACATGTGCTTCGTACGAGGCAGACACAATTCCAGCCCCAGGCCTAGCACCTGACACCTGATACAGGATCGCAATAAGCAATACTACGTATACTAGGCCTGACATAGATTATATATTCCAGTAAGAATATTTCTTAAGAATTGGGTAGACACGGTGTTTTGCTAGAAGCCAAACATGTCTTGTAAATCGGTAAGCACGTGGTACGAAGTACGCACGTATTTGGATAATCCGATGACCGTATTTACTGCCAACATATCCAGGGATCTCTTGGGTCGCTTCCCAAAGATTCACCGATGACAGTTGATTTAAACTAGAATTAATCTGGGATTAATTTAGAGAAAGAGAGAAATTAATCTGGGATTAATTGAGGCTTTATTTAATCTGGGATTAAATGTGTTCAGAAGAGAGAGAACGCGATTAATTTTAAATTAATCAATAAAATAAATTTAATAGTTAAATTTGATTTTTCTATTTAATTTATTCGTATAGGCTAAAATTAATATATCAGATATATTAATATGAATTGGATTTTATTACCAAATTAAAGTCGGACTTTAATACGAATGAACGAATTAATTTAAAAATTAATTCGTAAACGACGTTCGTAATATATTTGCGAGGCATCGTTATTTAATTAAATTAGATTTAATTATTTAGCGATGAAAGTTCGTTTAATCAGATTAAAAGGATCCGAGCCGCGGTAAATATTCGTAGAGACATTCGAATTTTGAATTCAAATGTGGGCCCCACTTTTATGTGGTAGTTGGGAGGGTAGTTGTCATTTAAGCCAATACCACTTGCTTTTCAACTAAATGGTTTTGGTTTTTGGAAAACCAAGACCCAAATACCAAGTTTGGGTGAAAATGGTAAAACCCTTTTACCAAACCTATCTCTCTCCACACTTGTAACACATTTTTGGAAAATGAAAACCCTAATACTCAAGCAAATGGGCGTGAGCCTCCATATACCCTCTCTTTGATTTTGTTACAAAATCAACAAAGCTAGCACTTCATCAAATCAACAAAGGTGATAGGTAAACCACTTCAAGAGTTGGAATCAACAAAAGAAGGATCTTAGAGATCTTCCTCTCAAAATTTTAAAAGCTCAAATCCATTAAATATAAGTAATTCCGTAACTTATTTTTGAATTTTTGAACACCTTTTCTTGCTTATTACATCCTTTGCATGTTATATGAACACTAACACCTGGCTTAGGCGGGATGTTACATATGTATTGAGCACTTATGGCTCCTTGTATATGTATTATGGAGTTCATTACATTGTATGGGATTTATGAATTTATTCATTATGTTATGATATGGGCATGAAATCCCTTTTGAGCATTTATAGAATTGTTTGCATTGGTTCAACCTTGCATCATACTTGTCCTATTGTGAGTATGATGTTTGGTCTGTTAGGCTGAGAAAGACTAGTTACGCCAGTCACTTGCCAGTGACACTTTGAATTTCCCGAGGTGTTACATTTAATAAATAATTCAATATTATAAAATATTTAACAATATTAAATTATTTGGGAAAAAAATTATTTAATATTAATAATAAATAAGATTACTTTAAGAATGCAATTATAAAACCTGACCCCACTTAGTTATTATTTATTATTTAGAATATAATTTTAAGTCCTACTTGACTTAATTAAAAAAATATATATATATATCAGGTTATGAGATTGTGGTTTTGTGAGTATTAACGATAGTGTTAATTTACCAATTCGGTGGAGTATTAAAACAATAACATTAATGCTGCACCAAACGGGCCCCTGGTGTCAAATACATACTTGTACGATTGTACCATGTGATGGCTTATGGGTCAAACTCAAAACTGTTACAAATTAAGAAGTTGTACCCTTATTTCATAAAACATCTAACATCAGGGATCCAGATATTATTATCCCACTTGGTGTTGTGTTGAGATTACGGGGAGTAGTGGGTTGCCGGTGATGATTACTGATGAAATGGATAGAGTATTTTCTCGTGAAGAAAATGATGTATTGGACCATTGGTGGTTGGGGAAAAAATAATTAATAACGTGGACTTTGAGTTTCTGATGACGTGTACTTGTTTTGTTTTTTTTTTTTGTTTTTTAAAGTTGAATTAGTTAGGGGGATGAGAAATTTTTGTCTACAGTCTATATGATACCAACTAATTATCTAGCGATAAGTTCAAGTGTTGGAACAATAATGGTTTGATACTAAGCTGTCAGCTATGATGTTGTCTATTTACATTTTTATTAAAAATATATATTAATATATAGTTGAATTTATAATAAATGAAGAAATCCAATTTAATTCATTCATTTCAAAACAATATGATTTATTTTTACGAAAGAGAAAATTCTTTAATTTATTTTTATGCACGAAAATGAGATGAGTTAGGCTGATAATTAACTTGATTAATTGTTATTCTCAAAGAAGTTACAAATATTCAAAATAAAACATTTATTTTTGGGAAGCATACAATTATGTTAATTGTTATTAGTGACTATGACAGATGACTAACTAGCTAGGTAAGTGACAAACATACATCCCGTAAGCATATTAAATTTTTGAGACCGATTAGTTGCATTTACAGAACTTACGTTGGTGGCTTAAAAAAATGCAATCTGAATTACATGGAATTAAATTAATTAATGACGATGGCTAGCTATCATCATCTCATCATTATCTTAATTGAACTGTGCTTATGTAATTGTGAGATCAGGATGGCAAGGAACCGCTAGGAAAAGTAAACGGTCTCTGTCATGTAAAAAAGTGGCGTCTATTAATTAGTTAGTGTACATTTGGATGATTGGGTTGGATCATTTTTTTGCCAACCTGCACAGGTAGAGTGAAGGGAAAAAAAAGAGGCTAATTTACAACTCTAATTAATTGAGGAGATGATCCGCCGCGGATGGGTTGTAGATAACTAATCTATTTGATATAAATTAAATTTTAAAAATTAAATTTTAAATTAAAAAATAAATATTGGAATAATTGTCAAGATGTTAAAAACTACATGGATAAATTTATATATATTCATAATCTCGAGTCGGGATTTGATGACTCAATTTGTTAAAATCAAAACACTTGATCTGATCCGTCCTCTCCATTCAGTGTACCACTTTTGGTATCTACTTTGTAACATCCTCAGTCCGGAAATGCTACTGGCAGGTGACGGATCCCACCACCACCCTCAGACTCTAACTAATGCTAAGATACTCTCAACCATCACCAATCTTGCTTAAATAACATTAACCAAACTTATACAAATTTGTAAAATTAAATATCCTATGCAAAATAAATTATATTAAATATGTTAACACAAAATTATTTCATTTCATAGCTATACTCATACATACAAAAAACCCTAACTCAATGAAAGACATCAGATACATTCTATGTGAATGTAAACAGTGCGTGATAGACCAATCCCTAATGACTACAGTGATATCTCCTTTCCTCAGCTAATGCCTCCAAAAGCTAGCAAAGGCTCCCCAAGACAAAGATCCTGCAGAATCTATTAAGTGAGGGGGTGATCTGTTATGCCTGTAAAGAAACACTTATGAATGTTGGTGTTACGTTGTCCCCCCACAGACTTTTTTAACAAATAGCTAGTGCCTTATGACATTACGTATCATCGTCCACTAAGACACTCAAACTGGTAAATAGTTAGTGCTAAGAGGCGTTATGTATCTAGCACATCTCAGTTTCCCAGGACGTAACTAGTAGGAGATGCCGTTGCCATCTCCACGAGCTGAAAACGTATACGTGTATAACGTGCTATGATTCATTCTGTGATGATTAGCATGTATACATACATGGCTGTTATATAATTAACATGAACTATGTACATATAGTGATTCAATATGTGCATGTATGATTTAACTTGCTGACCATGAAACATACATACATGCATATATGGTGTTCATACATAACATGCATACGTGACAAGCTTGCTAAAAATCTAAGCATGATGTACCCTAAATATTGTATAACCCGGATCATTGTCCAGCACCATAAAGAGACTTGTCTATGTAATTCATATATTACAACTTAACCCAACATGTAAAAAGACCTAGATTGAAATAACATTTTAACTTACATAATCATGATTCTATATACGTGCATATATAACTCGACCTTATTATCTGACTTGATAAAAATACAAAACTATTAGGCCATTACTTTTTGAACTCGATAACCGTGATGCTAATGATTGTTGTTGGATTTCATATAAAGCTCATCATCTGGGTGCGTGATCGTGAAATACCTACAAAACTGAAAATAAACGAGGTAAGTCATACAAATGACTTAGTGAGTGAATGTAAATATGTATACTAACGTACTATCATATACATAATTGATTGAAATACTATGCCAAACTTGGAATGTGGGTCACAATGTAATTCAATCACATATAAATAAACGTTATCCTGATTTAAAGACCTGTACATGGCTAAATATTGAAACATAAAAATATGTATATGACATTAAAATGGGAAACATGATGTGACCTTGACCGTGACATGAATCAACCGTGAGATGACTTGAAACGGTAGCATGACTTGAAAACGTAAACGTGATAACTTGACAGTATGCAAACATGAAATTGAAAATAATAATATGACTTGAAGACTTGAAATATGTCAAGACACAAAAATGACCCCATGAGTTAGAACTTGAACCTAAAAATACAAACATGAAAACTGACTAAAAATGACTTAGCGTCAAGTAAAGCACAAGTGTGACATGACAGAAAATTGAAATAACGTCAACGAAACATAGAGACGTTATTAAACTTGTAAACATGAAAACATGACTGAAAAACTATAAAGAGCTCACATGAGCTGAAAGATAAATTACGTACTGAAAATTTAATCATGAATTTGAAAATATAATGACAATGGAAATCATGAATATGATCTGAAATCGTATACATGATTTGAAATCTATAAACGTGTCCGACAATATTTTCCCTGAAAAATCTCTCTAGTATCATAACTAGAGGGTATGAGACTACTTACTAGACCTGGCACCGCTTAAGCAGGGGAACGTGAAACATGAACATGAACATGATGGAAAATTCCATCATAATGGAAAATTTCCATCATTAGGAAACCGTATACATGATTTGAAATCTATTGATGTACAATTAATAGAAATAAGGAAACATAATGGAAAATTCCCATCAAACTCTGATTAGACCGCTATTGTCAAAAAATATGATTCATCGCATCTATAGAAACTAAAACAAGAGCTAGAAGATATAAGTGTAGAAAATTTCCGAATATGTGAAGATTATATGGATAAGCTATATGTACTTATTGTCAGAATACTTATGCTTGTAGTGTAAATGATATGTCCACAACCAACTTGAAGAGACATATGGAGGCATGCAAATCATACTTGGCTTATATATAAAGAACAAGGTGTTTTGGTTGGGGTGGGTGAAGACAGAGGCACAAGTGGTAATCTCTCCACAATCTACAGTGTAAGAATAAATTATTGATTGTCAGTACTGCTCTTGATCTACAACGTAAGATAAAATTTACCTCTGTTTGCTTTGGTAGGCTTTTTGATAATGATAATGGCAAGATAGAGGAAATATGAAAGTCCACTAGAGATTTATTGAAAACATGATACAATATGTATAATTTCCGGCATGGCAAAAATGGGTTGTTTGTTGATGGTGATGGATTTAGGGCTGATGGTATAATTGGTATTGGTGGATATAGGTCTACTGCTGGTATGAAACAATATCAGCCATTTGTTAAACCGTGAGTACAAGATAGAGTGCATAAGCATATACATGCATGCAACCTTATGATCCGTTTCAAGCTTTTAAAAAAGGTCACATAATTCATCTAGATTAAAGTTCCTAGGTTGATATGTATTGATGGAACCCTATGAGACTAGTTGCGAACATAGATTTAGCGTTCTGATGTGGTGGAAAACAAATACTGATAAGTATCTAATTTTGGCTAGGATTGCTCGTGATAATTTTACAATGCTGAAATTTGCAGTGGCATTTGAATATGTATTTAGTACGGACGGTCATGTTCTTGATAATTATCGTAGCTCATTAATTCTTATTATGGTCAAGGCTTTAATATGCACTGAAAATTGGATACGAAATAAGTTTACAATTGGTAAAACGAATGAAGTGGAAACCATTATATTAGAAGCAGAGTACTATGAAAAGCTTGAGGAAGGGTAAAAAAAAATATTACTTAATTTTTTATTTTTTATTTTGAAAACCATAAAATGCAAACTTATAACATTTTTTATTAATTTGTTTGAAAAATATCGTAAGTTACAATGTGAATCACTATCACTGGATCATGTAGCTAGCAGTGGCAGTAGAGTTTGAGTCTAATTATCTTGAAGGTATGATCAGTTTTTATTTTCTTCTACATTGTACTTTTTAATTGTGTTTTCTCTACTGGGTATTTTTCTTTTTGTCTTTTGATACAATTTGTGTTGTAAAGATTGAATTTTGATTCATTTTGACGATAAGAGGTTTCTGGTTTTGGCTTCTTTTGATCATAGAAAATTTGGATTCTATTTGTGTTGGGCTTATTTATATGAAACCGATTTTTTCTTGTATTTTTTTATTTTTTTATTTTTTTATTTTTTTTAATGGTTGTAAGTAAAAATTGTGGAAAATAATATTTGAATTGCTTTGATCACTCTAATGATGATAATGATTTTGAAGTGTTTTATAGTCTTTGTTTATGAAATGGGTATATACGTAAATATTGATTTATTGTTGTCTTATTCTATATATATATTTTTTAACTTTTAACATTTTGGGTTAGAGACTGTAATTATAACTCACATTAGTTTAAAGATGAAGAAAATTGCTTATTTTGATGAAGTTCATGGATTCTGAATATCACATGTAATTTGGTTGTGTTTCAAATAATGAGTTGGTATAAAAGATAACGGAAATATTCAAATTTTATCTGGGGTTGTTGTGTGATGTGTATTTTCACATTGTGAGTTGTAATTCTTGTGTAAAGAGGTGTATAACAATTGGAAATGAGGTTGTTGAATGTTTGTATGGATTCCCTTTGCCACTACAGCTTCAGCAGCTACCGTAGTAGCTGCTGTCTTTGCATATGCATGCCTCTGCTCGGCAAGTAAAATGGTGGTTATTATTAGTAATTACCCATAATTTGTAATTTAGCATGGTTATTAGTTGCTTATGTTTGTATTGTTGGGTAAGTGAAGACTGAAGAGGTTAGGTTTAATAGCATCTTAAAAAAACCGATCATTAATTTATTACATATGGTAGGTTGGCTGCGTTGGCAGATCACATTGAGACTATCATGTTATAATGTATTTTAGTTGAAATTGTAATTCATGTTATTATGTACTTTTTCAGGATGCTTGTTGGATGTGGATTGTGGATGGTTGTTTACTGGTTTTGGACTTATTTGTTTGATTGTAATCGTATTGAGTAGTGACTTGTGTACTGTGTAACTGTTATTTTTGACTGAATTTGTCAATTTGGGAATTAAGATGTTGTAATTCGGATCCGTTATCAAATTTAGATTCGTTATCAAATCAAACTTATCCAGATCTTTTATCAAATTCGGATCCACTAATAAATTCAAATCTGTTACCAAATCAAATTTATTGGATCTTATAAGTATTCAAGTCGGATCGAATGAAATCCGATTCAATTTAATAGTAATCGGATTAGATCTAATCGGGTTTGATAAGGAAATCGAAACTGATTGGATCTAATCAATGCTTAACGAATCAAATCATATTCATATTTGGTCCGATCTGATCTGAATCTGATAGTGCACAGGCCTAAAGCTAAGCAAAACCCTTTTAAAGGAGTTGATGATATATATTACTTGTATTGTGATTGTGTAATTTATATTGACCCAATTTATTTACTCATAGACCTTTTTATATTTCTCCTACACCTATAGTAGTATAACTAGTATTTTAGTTTGATATAAATTATAATAGAAAATCAATTGAGAGGTCAGCGATGTCGATGAGTATTATGGTGGGGAAACTATAAATTTGAGCAGGTTATCTATAAAATTAATGAGGCCAAACGTAAATTATCTATATACATTAAAAATAATTTAATTAAATTTTTGTATTGTTGTAAACGTCTGCTCCACTCGTATTTTAATAGTCTATCGAGTTATTGAAAGATTATGATTGTACTATCGACTATCATCCGGGAAAGGCTAATGTAGTAGCAGACACTCTTAGTAGGAAGTCATCGAGTATTCTAGCTCATATGGAAGTTCTACAGTTGCCATTGCTAGTGGAACTCAGATATTTGAGAGTTGACTTATCAGTTGGTGATTCAGGATCTCTATTAGCAACTCTTAAAGTCAGACCTTTTTTAGTATAGAGAGTCAGGGAAGCTCAGACTCAGGATGCTCGTTTTATGAAAATCATCGATGAAGTGAAAAGGAAAGAACGTTTAGATTTTTCGCTTAGAGATGACGATACATTGATGTATGGAGATAGATTATGTGTACCTAAAGTTGAGAGCTTGAAGAGAGAGAACATGGAAGAAGCCCATTGTTCTGCTTATTTTATGCATCCAGGCAGCACTAAGATGTATAGAACTCTCAATGAGAATTATTGGTGGAAAGGCATGAAGAAGGAGATAGCAGAATTTGTATCAAAGTGTTTATCGTGTCAGCAGATTAAAGCAGAACACCAGCATCTGGAAGTGGGAACAAACACATCAATATGGACTTCGTGTCAGGACTTCCTCGTACGAAGAAAGAAAGGGCATGATTCAGTATGGGTGATTGTTGACAGATTGACTAAATCAGCTCATTTTCTACCAGTCAGAGTAGATTATTCTTTGAACAAGTTAGCAGGGCTCTATGTTGATGAGATAGTGAGACTTCATGGAGCTCTAGTGTCAATCGTATCAGACAGAGATCCATGATTTACCTCCAGATTCTGGCCAAGTCTACAAGAGGCTTTGGGTACTAAAGTAAAGTTTAGTGCTTCTTTTCATCCTCAGACAGATGGCCAGTCAGAGAGAACCATTCAGAGAGAACCATTCAGACTCTAGAATATATGTTGAGAGCTTGTGTTATGGAATTCAAAGGTAGTTGGGATCAACATCTATCATTGATGGAGTTTGCTTACAATAATAGTTACCATGCTAGTTTGGGCATGGCACCTTATGAGGCATTATACGGAAGGAAATATAGAACTCCTATGTGTTAGGATGAAGCAGGTGAGAGGAAACTCTTAGGTCATGAGATTGTTCAGATTACTGTTGATAAGGTAGAAATGATCAGATCAAAGTTGAAGACAGCTCGAGATAGACAGAAGAGTTACGCAGATCTAAAAAGGAAGGACATCGAGTACCAAGTGGGAGATAAGGTGTTTTTAAAGGTTTCTCCTTGGAAGAGTGTCATGAGATTGGCAAGACAAGGAAGTTGAGTCCTCGTTTTATTGGGCCATATAAGATCGTGGAGCGAATTGGACCGGTTGCCTATAGATTATCATTACCACAGGAGTTGTCAAAGATTCACAATGTTTCCACGTGTCCATGTTGAGAAAGTACAGATTAGATCCTTCCCACATTTTGCAAAAGCAACCAGTTGAGTTGAGAGAAGACTTGACATATGCTGAAGAACCAGTGGGAATTCTGGCTAGAGAGTTGAGACAGCTGAGAAGCAGGACTATTCCATTGGTGAAAGTCCTATGGAGTAAACACTCGAAAGCGGAAGCAACTTGGGAGTGTGAGGAAGACATGAAAAATAAATATCCTCACTAGTTTCCACCCTCAGGTATGTGAATTCGAGGACGAAATTTCTTTTAAGGGGGAGAGAGTTGTAACACCCCAAATTATTTTTACCCATATTTTAATTTATTAATTTTGGTGGGTGGAAATTTAGAGACTAAATTGTTAAGTTTGTGAAAGTTGGAATTATAAATGATAAAAGGGACAAGTTTAGGGAGACCAATGATAATTGCCATGTAAGCATATAATGTACACACACAAACCCTAAAAGTGACAACATTCAGCAGCAATAAAAAAAAAAAGAAAAAAAAAGGGAAACAGGTGATAGTGATAGAAAATGAGAAAAGAAAGAGAGAATAGAGAGAATTTGGCCCCAATCCGTCCAATTCGGAACCGATCCCAACCGGATCTTTTATGGAAAATGTATATCTTTTCGAGAGGGTTATTTTAGAGGTGGTTTCATCTCGGGAAACTCCCAATTTTCACAAAAATCCTGGTAAGAAACTTTTTATGGTTTTTCTTGATTTCTCATTGATACGGAACTCCGATTGACAAATCGTCAGCAATATTAGAACCGGGAGGGAGAGACAAACATTCGGCCACCAGAATTTTTGGGCTTCCACCGGCTCGTGGCGCTCACACGCCCCTTGTGTAGTGGCGCGTGAGGCCCACGCGTTGCCAGAGAAGGAGGTACGTGTCCCACATGCTCCGGACAAAATATTCTCCTCGACTTCCCGAGTCTCCCTTTGTGTTTTCCCGACCATTCCGAGTAGTAACGGACCCCCGAATCTTAATTTTCTTGTAATTTATCGTTATATTCAGTTATGCATGTTACGTATTTGGGAACGATAAATAACTTTAAAGCATGATTAATTTACTGTTTGGACCATATTATTGATTACCGTGTGGTTAGAAGTGAATGTTGGGCTTTATTGGAGAATATGATAGAGTAAGATTGTGTGCGGGAATTATTGTGAGCCCTGGACTTAAAATAGTGATGTTGGATTAAATTGTTGACGTGAATGTTGGGAATAGATTTTGAAGGTAAGATGATAATTTTGGATTGTATAATGGATGTCCGAGTTATAGACGGAACTCTGCCGAAATTTCGTTAAGATTATGAAAGCAACTGAATCACGTTTCTTGCATATTCTTTCATCTATTCTAGTTAGGATTATGTTCCTTATAGTAAATTCTTTTATCTTTATAAATGATCGTGATACCGTAAGCGGGGACGGTCCTGCTACCTAGTTCCTTTATCTGTAGTTAGCTTACCAGGTGCGTGGATTAGCCTGTAACATTTATGTTTTTCAAAAATATATAGTATGTATGTTTTCTTAAATGAATTTTCAAGGTAATGCATTAAATGATTTTGCTTTTAGAAAGTATATATTTTGCTATAAAGTATGGATCGAATATTGGTTATATTGAAATCATGATTTGTGATATATAAGAAACTTGCATGTTTTGAGATATATGAGTATGTGTTTTAGAAATGATTTTTATGCTAGGATGCACCCCGTGTACTTATATGTGCCAGATTATTTGCCATGAGACGAGGTCTCATATTGCCAGTTTTTGCTCCGGATGCCAATTATTGCCGTGGGGGTGCCCCATTTTGCCAGCTTTGGCGTATTGTCACGAGAGTCTGCATATAGATGTATGAACAACTTTATTATTACAGAGTATTCTTGAGCAGTATGAGTTTTATGAGAAATGAGATCTTATGATTTCAAGTAAATATTGATATATATTTATTTACAGCTTTATGTACTTATTTATATTATAAAAGCCTTATTCTATCGGCTTTGTTACTTGTTTATCCATGGCACTAAGCTGTGATCCATTGCACTAAGCATGAGCTTACCCCTTTCCTTAACATTTCAGGTTTAGCTGCTTAGTAGATCATCTTTTTCATCCGTTGTTTCATCATCATTTCCTGCCAGTAGAGAAAGGTTGTGCCAACAGTAGAGTGTCGTCGTTACCTTTGGGATTATAGTTATAGACATGTCATTTTTGAGTATTTTTATTATTTGGTTATAGGCACTGAGCCTTTATTTAAATCAGATAGTATTTACTTTTATTCATGGATATTCTTTTGAGTTGGATCATGGAGATCATATTTATATGAGAATTTTATTTCAGTTTTGAATTTATTTATTTTTGGAGGATTAGTCCATATTACAGGGGAAACTCTGTCCGTTTCAAGTCTCTGTCCCACCCCTACCTTACCTAAGGGGACGGGTGTGACAAGAAGTGTCATTGATGTAGAGATAAACAGTAAGAAATATTTTCGGTAATGTAAATAATTTAAAACAGCTGTTTATAAGTTTTATCACTTAAGCATTAGATGTTTGTCACGCATGGTAAAGGATGGTATGATACGAGATCACACCACATATCTATTTCCATTTAATGAATATTGTATTCATAGAATGTGATTGAAAATCTCATTTAACCAATGATCATCATTGGACAACATATTTATTAAACTAATACATTGGATGTATGTAGTTTAATGAATTATAAATTGCATTGGGTAGTTTTCTTTACTTCGTAACTTAGCTAAATAGTTATCGTGACTTAGTTATGTATTTCTAAAAAACACATATTGAATGTCTTGAAAGGTTCGAGCACTTTCAATATGTTCTGATGAAACATGGATCAAATATTTTGACTGGTTCAAAGAATTTTGATCTGAAGTTTTGAAAACTATATCTTTAAAATTCATCTTGAGTTTTTGAATTGTTCGAAGATGTTGGACATGATCAAACTGATGAATTTATGGCAATAAATTCTAAGATTATTTAATGAATATGATTATTACTCAATAATATCATTCTATGATTCCATCGCGATTAAATTGGTTAGTAGGAGGAATCAAATCCTATATAATTTAATTCGCTAGATATTCAATGTTAACGAATTAATTTCAATATTCTTGGTGATATGCTCCAATAATACTAATTCATCCTTTTAATTAAGGTTCCATAAGTTTCGAAAGTGAAGTATATGATATGTATAAGAAGAAAATTTGGATCTTAAAAAATTTGAGATTTAAATCTTTCTTTTGTATAATGGCTATATAATTGAAAGTACTTGCACCTCGGAGGTTCAAATAATAATTTATCATTTGTTCTATTTAATAGAATCTTGAAGTTTATTTAATAAAATATTTTTTTCTATGATTCAGAGAAATAAAATGGTTTTTTGACTTGGTGTGTAACATCTAATGTTGATTGACTTGACATATTGAACTCAAATGTGAGAGTCATAAAGTATAAATGAAACCACATCTTTAATCAGATGAAAAGACCCTTAGACATCTTCAATATAAGTCCAATAGAATGTCAGAATCATTTGTGAAGTATTTGATGCTTAATAATTTGAATAATTTATTATTAAAGAAAATTATTCTATAACTTGTAGTGGAAGCGATATCTAATATCAATTCCGAAAGTTAGCATCAAACCATAAATATCAGATTGTTCACAGTTTACTACAATCAAGTTTTGAACTTGATTAAGCTTTTTTATGAATCGTTCATAAAATATGTAAATGGTTTCGCAGCAAAAGCAAAGTGAGCTTATTAAAGGTTTGACCTTTGTAATATGACAGTGATAAATATTATACTCAGCAATCTATTATAGATTCCGAGGAAACTTCTATCTAGTCACACTAATTGAATAATTAAATATTTATTGGTTAATATTAGTATTAAACTGGGCATTTTAGCTTAGAATGCAAAGTGGCATTCCATTATAGAATGGCCCTATAGTTTGTATTTTGCTAATTTCACAGTTTGGTATACTAGTTTATAGAGCCTATTGTAGACTCGGATAAACTTTCCATAAATGTGTGTTCTCTAATTTTGAAATGAGTCAGATTGTCTGATTCTATCGAAGTATAAAGAATACATATGTGATAAAGGGTTAGTGAGAGCATACAAATGCTTTCTAATGTTAAATATCATAAGGATATTATCATTATTAAGGTAATAATGAGATGTTTATGAGGTAAAAGGTTTACCTAAGTCTTCCAATCTCCATGAATGCAATGGGTATAGTCTGTTGGGGTTTTTATGGGTAAATCCGGTAACGCAGCGGAAGCGGTGGAAAATCAAATTTTCCTATTTCAAAACTTTTTCTCGGATTAATTAAATAAACATATTTATTTAATTATCCAATAATCAAATTATGAAATAAAATTCAAATGAATCATATTCAAATGAATTTACCGAATTGCCCTTACACTTGGTATTTAGTCCATTTTAGTCCGAAATTGATCTGATCAATTTTGAATGATTCTAAATCATTTATAAGATGAACTTAGCATGTTCAAAACATCAAAACACCAAAGAAACACAAATGCCCAAAATTGGACCCGTGGCTGAATGCACTCTAATGGTGCCATTTTGTGCACTGTCATTTCATGTATCAAAACACATCAAGATGTAATCCAATGAACATGAAACTTTATATGCATCATATACACATCCAAATGCACAACATATATGAAAAGCCCCAAATTTGGAATTGGTCATTAACCCTAATTTTTTAATTTCTTCAAATTGGACAAATTAGACCAAATTGGTTAAATCCAATACTTCAATCATGTTTCTTCCATCCAATCAAAGTCTCAACACAATGAAACAACTCAAGATCAAATATAGGTCATCTAAGAGTGGGTCAAAAACTCTAGATTAGCAACAAGGTTTCCAAAACCATAAAAGAACACTTATTACTATAATAGCCATAAGCTTCCTTTATCATTCATGCACTACACTTTCACCAAAACTTCCATCATCAAAAACACAAAGAATAAAGAAAGAAATAACCTAAGAACATCATATGTTAAAGCCTAGATCCTAAGGAATATTTTCCTTTCAAATAGTAAGTTGGAAAAACTTACTAAAATCCAAGCTTTCTTTGGTTTCTTCTTTCTTTCTCACAAGCTTTCTTTGGTTCCCATTAAGGGAGTTTTCTTTTAAAGTGTATTAGATTAGATTCCAAATGAAATGAAAAACAATATATTCTTGCAGCACAAAGGCCTTGGCCGAATTTGGCAAAGGCATATACAAGAAATATTAATTTCAATTTCATTTGAATTTCATTAAATCAACTTGATAAAATATCTGAATAACACTTTATAGATATTTATATTAAGTCAACAAAGGCAACTAAGCCTTTAAAAATAAATATCTAAATCTTAAGATATTTATATTTTAATTAATTTAATCATTTAACAATTAAATAAATAAATAATTAATTAAATACAAATATATTAAATATATGTATTATATTTACATTAAATATTAAATACATATATACATTTATGATATTAGACAAATATCTCAATTTGACTATTAATTAATGTGTATTTAAATTAATCAAGTATTAAATGTAAATACACAATAATTAAGGAAAGGACTATCGGGTCCCTAAGCATGTATTTTGCGTTTAAACTTTAAGCGACTTTATAAATAATCAATATTATTTATATGTGTTGCTCTAGTGCTCTACGATTATATTTCATTATTGAGACTCTCTAGATTCAGGCATACCCGTCACGAAATCCAATTCCGTGTCCATAATTTATCCACCCGTAAATTATGACGACCACAGATAAACTAGCTGAATTATACAAGTCGAGGTCATTGCATACGTATAATCCCTCCGTCACAGGTATCCGGATAATCCCAGAGATATAGATGTAAACGTCAAATCTCTTTAGGTATTATCCCGTCGAAGTATTTATTAGCAATATTTAAATAACACTCGGAACTTACTTCCGATGTATACTGTGGCCACAGATTTAATAGACTGCTAATTATATATGGACTACCAATGCTCTGTACACAGAACTGACGGATCCTATCTTGACACACACAGGATATCCTGAGGATCGGTCCACACCCAACGAACAGGCGGAGGTCTGATCTAAATAGATCGGTGACGTGACTACCATCTAAGAATGGAGGATGTCTCATACATCCACAGTGGTGTCACAAGTCGAAGGACCACTATGCTACTCTACCAGAGAAGATTCTTATTGACGTTGATGTACCATCTATTAAGAATCTTCGGTGAGTCGTTCAGTGTTTATCCATTATAAACACCTACACGTCTATACGAGTCTCCTCAGACTCATGGTTCATTAGGATAAGCCATCGGACCGAGTCTCGATATACGACATGTACTGGTCTCAACAGATTTGACTAACCGACCCGTGTTAGTGAATCTTGACCAGGAACTTTATTTGATAATATACATTTAGCAGTGACACTTCCCAATGTCAATTACAAAATAACTTTGTAACTGTGTACTGCATTATATATTATCGGGCCTTTGTCTAATATATATACATATTACTAAACCACATTTAGTTTCCATCTAATGGTAATTAGATCGAATACGTATATAAAAATAAGAGGTGCAACCACAATAAGTAATATTGTGGAATAAAGGGATGTTCATAATCATGAATCAGACATAAATACGGTCGGATTGGCACTCTGAGCACCAACCCCAACAATTTCTCCCACTTGCTCTAGTGCCAATCCACGGTATCATATACACGTCTCAATGTGTGTATCATATGCACATGGCCCTCAAAAGCTCACCAGTACTTAAGAGGCAAGAAACAAGTCCACTATGAAATATTGAGTTTGTCAAACAAACTCCATTGTTTCCCATAGTCAGCATTATTCATATTTTGTATAATCTAGATTATACATTAATATGACTCTGATGCTACATCAGTATTGTGCTACAGCTACTGGGTTGTCCAAGTATTTAAGGATCAAATCCAAAATACTATGCGGACAATCGCAAGCACAACACAAATTTAAAACTTCTAATTTATAAGGTCACTTTACAACTTCATAAGTCAATACCTAATAAGTTGCATATAATTCTACTCAGTTAGTAGAATCCTACGTGACACTCCCACTGTATCTTTTGTGACTCTTTACGACGTAGACTGTCTAACGTCATAATTAGTCTCAAAACTAATATGACCCTAATGGTTGCAGATTGTATTCTCCATGAATCAGAAACTCGTTCTTAATATCTCAAAGATCACAAAGAACGTGTTTTCAAGATCCATCATATGGTCTATAGGATATCAAAATAACTAATAACAATTATAATTAAATTGATATCTTTAATCGCACATAATAAAGTATTCATTATGTTATCATCAAATGATACATAAGATTGATTAGACATTCTAATCAATATCTCTTTCTAAAAAGGAATCATCCTTTACGAAAGATGAATACGATATACAAGACACACATTAACTGTCAAACAGTTATACTAACTGTCATACAAATAGCCTAGTTATGTCCTTTATTAGATCATATCTAATGTACGAATAATAGGAGTATCTCACAAGTCTCCAAGTTTTATATCATATATAAAACTTTATATCAAATATAACAGAGACTACTCCCACTGCTTTCACGGAGTAAAGAAGACTTAGGTAAATCTTTTACCTTACAAACATCTCATTATTACTATAATAATGATAATGTTGTTAGGATATATAACACTAGAAAGTAATTTGTACGCTCCCACTAACCCTTCGAGCACATATATATTCTCTATACTTTGACAAGATCAGACAATCTGACTGATATCAAAAATAGAGAATACGGATTTCCAGAAGACTTATTAGAGTCTACAATAGGCTCTATAAGCTAGCACACTAAACTGCGATCTCAGTAGAACACAAACTCTAGGGCCATTCCAAAATGAACTCTTCAAGGAAAGAAATCACAACTGATCTCTTATCTGAATAAGTCATTCAAAATGCCACTTTGCAATCTTTAGCCAAAATGTACAGTTTAATATCAACATTAACCAACAGATCTTAAATTGTTCAATTAGTGTGACTAGAGACAAGTTTCCTTAGAAGCTACAATAGATTGCTGAGTATAACTTTTCTCACTGTCATATTGTAAAGGTTAAACCTTTAACAAGCTCACACTACTTTTGCTGCGGAAACAATTAGCACATTTCATGAACTAATTCATAATGAAAGCTTAATCAAGTTCAAAACTTGATCGTAGTAAGCTATGAACAATCTTAGATCTATGGTTCAATGGGAACTTCCAGAATTGATATTAAATATCGCTTCTATTGTAAGTTATAGGATAATTTTCTTCAGTAAGAAAACAATAGAACCATTAAGTATCAAGAACTCGTAAATGATTCTGTTATCCTATTGGACTTGTACAGAAGATGTATAAGGGTTGTTTCATCTTATTAATTATGTAGTTCCATTTATAATTTATCATTCTCACATTTGACTTCATTAAGTCAAGTCTTTTCTACAATTGTTAATATCCGATGTTACACACCAAGTAATAAAACGATTTTATTACTTAGGATCGTAGGAAAGATATTCTATCAAATAGAATACAATATTCTATTAAACAGAGTAAATGACAAAATTTTACTTATACCCCCGAGGTGTAAGTAATTTCCATTATATAACTATTATATAAAAGAAATATTCAAATCTCAAACTTTTTAAGATTCGAATTTTCTACCTATATATATCATATATGCAACTGTAGAAAATAATGGAACATTAATTACATAGATGGATTAGTGTTATTGGAGCATAACCCCAAGAGTATTGAAACTAATTCGGCAATATTCAATATCAAATGAATCAAATCATATAAGATTCGATTACTCCCACTGCTCAATTCCATCAAGATGGAATCGTGGAAGAATAATATTGAATAAGAATCATATTCATTGAATAACCTTAGAACTAATTGCTTTAAATTCATACGTTTGATCGTATCAAAGATCTTTGAACAATACAAAGACTTGTAATGAATTTTGAGGATAGAGTTCTCTAAGAACTTTAGATTGAATATAGTTGAACAAGTCAAAAATGTTCAATCTATGTTTCATCAGAACAGATTGAAAGTTCTTGATCATTTCAAGACGTTCAATATGTTCTTTTAGAAACACGTAACTAAGTTATGACAATTCATAAACTAAGTTACGAAGTGAAAAAACTACCTTAAGCAATTACAATTATTAAACTACATACATCCAATGTATCAGTTAAATAAATCTGGTGGTCCAATGACAATCATTGGTTAAACGAGATCTT
The DNA here is from genome assembly GCA_019454045.1 of Zanthoxylum bungeanum. NCBI lineage: Eukaryota > Viridiplantae > Streptophyta > Magnoliopsida > Sapindales > Rutaceae > Zanthoxylum > Zanthoxylum bungeanum. The sequence continues at coordinate 73,184 of SKCR01025248.1, forward strand.
AATCACCTTCCCGAATACAATTCCCGAATACAATATTCGTTAAATAGATAAAGATATGTGGTGTGATCTGGTATCAAACCATCCTTTACCATATGGAATAAGCATCTAATGCTTAAGTGATTAAACTCATAAAGCACCGTTCTAAATTATTTACTTTACCGAATAATTTTTCTAAATGTTTATCTTTACGTCAATGACACTACTAGTTATATTTAAAATATATATAATAATTATTTATAAAGAACAAGTAACTATCCAATAGTCACAAGTTCCGATATCAAATATCAAAAACAATCATTAACTAATATTTCAAATAACTAGACGGGAGATCTGGTATACAATACCTATAGTTGTAGTATTGTGAAAATCGATATTTTCTATACACAACTATACACATCTCCTTTCTTTAGCTTTACTATTTGCATTCAACTATTCACAACAATTACAAATAATTGATTAGCAAATTGTGTCAGACACATTGCCTGTAAAGGTCATTAAAGCTAAGAAACGTCATTACTAGATAAACAAATACCTAATGGGGCTTTCTTAATGCCAGTCAAGAATTTCAAGACCTGAACTAATTCAAGTTAATTCTTACTGCATAAGAAATTATTATCTCTAAAGTATTATATCCTAAAGGGGATATCTATCTAGATTATCTATCATGACTTAGAAACTAAGTCATTAACCATCTTGATTTTTGAAGAAAATCGGAACAACAGTTCCCGATGGTTTAGACCAATCTAATAATATCATAGTCTAGTGGTATCTAGAACCTATTCTAGAATAACTGCAACCAAGTGTAAAGTCAGATAACATATCAAAATATGTATGCAGTAATCAAAAGTTCAATTCTATATAAACAATAGAATAAGGAAAAAAACAAGCGGCAATTTCCATAATAATACACACTGCCTAAGTTATGGAATATTTTCAACTTAGCAGTGCCTCCCATTATTTTACGTAATGCCGTAATCCCCAACGGAAAGACGAGAATTCAATAATTAAATCGAATTCCATAATGGGAAGAGGACCCCATGAATATATTTCGACTCACAGCAGAGGCACGGTCTCGCCTATGTATATTCACAGGTAGACAACTCATTGTCAATCACTCACTAGTGATTCCTGGGTTCCGGTCCTGGTCGTTTCTCGTTGTCGCTGTGAAGGAAGGCCCACAAGGAGACGTACCAAGGTTAAACTTGTCAATGATAAACTCAAGTTACTTGCATAACGCTGACAGCTAGGGCACGTTCAGGATTCCGCTTTCGCTTGAATTTATCTAGTATCTTATATACATTCGGCATAAATAAATTTCTATCAGCTACATCCTCACAGTAGAGGCACGGTCTCGGATGTAGTCAACGAAAAGATATTTATAAACTGTATTGACAAGACAGACCAAGAAACAAGTATTCCAAATACTAGTTACTTTAAAACCTTATTTAGCGGGGATATTCCATTAAGTGTCATACACCCTAAATCTAATCAAATTAGATTATAACATGCATGTATAAAGTCAAGAAAACATGATTAACATTGAATAAAACCAAGTTAATCATTTATGGAGGCCTAGAATCAGACTCGCTCTGATACCATTTTGTTGGGGTTTTTAGGGGTAAATCTGGTAACGCAGCGGAAGCGGTGGAAAATCAAATTTTCCTATTTCAAAAATTTTTCTCAGATTAATTAAATAAACATATTTATTTAATTATCCAATAATCAAATTATGAAATAAAATTCAAATGAATCATATTCAAGTGAATTTACCGAATTGCCCTTACACTTGGTATTTAGTCCATTTTAGTCCGAAATTGATCTAATCAATTTTGAATGATTCTAAATCATTTCTAAGATGAACTTAGCATGTTCAAAACATCAAAACACCAAAGCAACACAAATGCCCAAAATTGGACCCATGGCCGAATGCACTCCAATGGTGCCATTTTGTGCACTTTGTCATTTCATGCATCAAAACACATCAAGATGTAATCCAATGAAAATGAAACTTTATATGCATCATATACACATCCAAATTCACAACATATATGAAAAGCCCCAAATTTGGAATTGGTCATGAACTCTAATTTTTTAATTTCTTCAAATTGGACAAATTAGACCAAATTGGTTAAATCCAATACTTCAACCATGTTTCTTCCATCCAATCAAAGTCTCAACACAATGAAACAACTCAAGATCAAATCTAGGTCATCTAAGAGTGGGTCAACAACTCTACATTAGCAACAAGGTTTCCAAAACCATAAAAGAACACTAATTACTACAATAGCCATAACCTTCCTTCGTCATACATGCACTACACTTTCACCAAAACTTCCATCATCAAAATCACAAAGAATAAAGAAATAAATAACCTAAGAACATCATATGTTAAAGCCTAGATCCTAAGGAACATTTTCCTTTCTAATAGTAAGTTGGAAAAACTTATTAAAATCTAAGCTTCTTCTTTGGTTTCTTCTTTCTTTCTCACAAGCTTTCTTTGGTTTCCATTAATGGATTTTTCTTTTAAAGTGTATTAGATTAGATTCCAAATGAAATGAAAAACAATATGTACTTGCATCACAAAGGCCTTGGCCGAATTGGCAAAGGCATATACAAGAAATATTAATTTCAATTTCAATTGAATTTCATTAAATCAACTTGATAAAATATCTAAATAACACTTTATAGATATTTATATTAAGTCAACAAAGGCAACTAAGCCTTTAAAACTAAATATCTAAATCTTAAGATATTTATATTTTAATTAATTTAGTCATTTAACAATTAAATAATTAATTAATTAATTAATACAAATATATTAAATATATGTATTATATTTACATTAAATATTAAATACATATATACATTTATGATATTAGTCAAATATCTCAATTTGACTATTAATTAATGTGTATTTAAATTAATCAAGTATTAAATGTAAATACACAATAATTAAGGAAAGGACTATCGGGTCCCTAAGCATGTATTTTGCATTTAACCTTTAAACGACTTTATAAATAATCAATAATATTTATATGTGTTGCTCTAGTACTCTACGAGTATATTTGATTATTAAGACTCTCTAGATTCAGGCATACAAGTCACGAAATCCAATTTCGTGTCCATAATTTATCCACCCGTAAATTATGACGACCACAGATAAACTAGCTGAATCATACAGGTCGAGGTCATTTCATACGTATAATCCCTCCGTCACAGGTATCCGGATAAACCCAGAGATATAAATATACACGTCAAATCTCTTTAAGTATTATCCCGTCGATGTATTTATTAGCAATCTTTAAATAACACTCAGAACTTACTTCCGATGTATACTGTGGCCACAGATTTAATAGACTGCTAATTATCTATGGACTACCTATGCTCTATACACAGAACTGACGGATCCTATCTTGACACACACATGATATCCTGAGGATCGGTCCACACCCAACGAACAGACAGAGGTCTGATCTAAATAGATCGGTGATGTGACTGCCATCTAAGTGTGGAGGATGTCTCATACATCCACAGTGGTGTCTCAAGTCGAAGGACCACTATGCTACTCAACCAGAGAAGATTCTTATTGACGTTGATGTACCATCTATTAAGAATCTTCGGTGAGCCGTTCAGTGTTTATCCATTATAAACACCTACACGTCTATACGAGTCTCCCCAGACTCATGGTTCATTAGGATAAGCCATCAGACCGAGTCTTGATATACGACATGTACTGGTCTCAACAGATTTGACTAACCGACCCATGTCAGTGAATCTTGACCAAGAACTTTATTTGATAATATACATTTAGCAGTGACACTTCCCAATGTCAATTACAAACTAACTTTGTAACTGTGTACTGCATTATATATTATCGGGCCTTTGTCTAATATATATACATATCACTAAACCACATTTAGTTTCCATCTAATGGTAATTAGATCGAATAAGTATAAAAAAACAAGAGGTGCAACCACAAATAAGTAATATTATGGAATAAGAGGATGTTCGTATTCATGAATCAGACATAAATACGGTGCGGATTGGCGCTCTGAGCACCAACCCCAACATAGTCTCTGTTATATTTGATATGAAACTATGAGACTAATGAGATGCTTCCATTAGTTGTGTATTAGATACGATCGAATAAAGGACACAATATGACTATCTATGTGACAGTTAGTAAAACTATTTGACAATTAGTGTGTCTTTAACGTATTTAGTATTCATCTTTCATAGAGGATGATTCCTCAGTTGAAAGAAAAAATGATTAGAATGTCTAGTCAATTTTATGCATCATATAATGATAGCATAATGAATAATATATTATGTACGATTAAATATATCAATTTAGTCGTAATTGTTATAAGCTATTCTGATACGTTGTAGACCATAGGATGGAACTTGAAACATGTTTTAGAATATCTTTGAAATATTAAGAATGATTTTCTTATTCATGGAGATTATAGTTTGTAATAATTAGGGTGAATTATATTTAAGTCTAATTATAACGGTAGATGGTCTATGTCATATAGAGTCTAGAAAAGATGCAATAGAAGTGTCATAATTGATTCCACTGTATTAGTGGAATTAATTGTAACTTATGAAGTTATATAATGACCTTGTAAATTGGGAGTTTTGATATTAATATTGCATCTGGAAAATATTGATGTAGATTCTATGTTCCACATTATATGTTTGATGATGCCTACGGGAAACATTTGGGATTATTGTACTCAAAATATAATAGTAGAGTTACTCGCTTATGCCTACCTCTCGAGTGCTAGGTAAGCTCTTGAGGTCCATGCTTATCATGTACACATTAAGATGTATTTATGATACTATAGAATGACTTTAGAGCAATTGGTAGAATATAACATCCTCAATCCTGGAGATGCTACCGACAGAGAATAGGTCGTATTATCCCCCTAAGTCTCTGACTTTCTAAAAATATTCAGCTCATCTCGTATATAAACTCATGAACGAGACCAATGCCCAACTCAACCTCATGAATGCACAATGTTTTTCAAACTAAATACTCAAATTCACTATACATCACAACTTTAGTAATGAACCTTTATAACTCATAGTAAACATGCTTGGTTCTAAAACCAAAGTCCTCCCAGGAAACAATCTTATATGAAAAATCTTCTCTTGTATGAAACTATGAACTTTTTTTTTTGAAAATCTTGTCTGAAAACTATCTGTAAAACTTATCTTTTCTGAAAGTCTATTATAAATCTGATGTTTCTGAAAAATTCACCTTTTTAGAAAACTTTTCTTTGGAAAATATCTCTGAAATCAGTATTTGAAAACTGTTTCTGAAAACTAATCTCTATCTCTGAAAATCTGACGTTTGGGGGCATTACGTATCGTCATCCCCTCATACACTAACTAAAGCCAGAAGTGCAAATCTATGACATTAAGGTATTACATATCGTCGTCTCCTAAAGCATGCCACTACATGTCCATGAAACTAGTGGTCTTGGGGCATTACATATCGTCGTCTCTTAAGCCACTGAACTAGAATTGGGGTGCAGATCTATGCTACCCTCCAAGCTCTGAATCTAGAATCTATGGGGATCTGTCATCTCTAGTCTGAACTAGGATCTGGGGGCGTTATGCATCGCCGTCCCCAGATCCTCTACATGTGAAAATGTTTTCTCCATCAATTCCATATTTGAATCAAGTTACATACTGAGCTGAGTTTTTCCCTATGCCTCGAAAACTTAAAATCATACTTTGAAAACATTTATTTTCTGAATCATTTCTCAAAACATACTAAGTAAAATATAATTGATAGTGAACTTGGCTAACGCCCTAAATGAGAAAAGTAAGTCTGATATGAAAAATAACATAATGAAAGTCAACTTAAAAGGAAAATATCCACTCGCTGGTTTGAAATTTGGCTTGTGTTATGCCACTCGTCGAAAGGAATTGTGGTTCCTGCGATGATATATAATAGAGAAACTCAATTAGAATATAAATCATGGAATATGCTTCGGAACTAGGTTAAATTTATTCATTTGAACACTTGTTATCACTTCAAGGCATATCATATCTATATTATGATGTAATGTATGGTTGCGAGCAGATATGAAATCCTTAGGGTGGCCTCTAACACGCTAGGATGAAACTAGGATAAATTAAAACTGATTTGAGGAGGTTTTGAGTCACTCATCGCAACATAAAGACTTGTACATTGCGACGCTTACAATCCAGAAATGAATTCCTAAAAATTTCCAGTGCGCATCGAGACGCATGAAACCCAGAATCAATTCTGCATAAATTACCATAATATTGTTAGGGTTGGTGCTTGGTGTGCCAATCTAGAAAAAAATTATTCGCATTTATGTCTGGTTCATAAATACATTTCCATAATATTATATTTTTATAGTAGCACCTCTTGTCTTTTATATATATTCGATCTAATTTTATTAGATTGAAAATAAATCTGATTTAGTGATATATATATATATATATAGTAGATAAAGACCTGAGGATTTACAACGTAGTGCGCAGTTACAATGTAAATTATAATTGACATTGGGAAACGTCACTATAATTTTTTATATTCTCAAATAAAATTCAAGGTCAAGAATTACAGAAATGGGTCGGTTAATAAAATTTGTTGAGACCAGTACAAGTCGTATATGGAGACTTGGTCCGATGGTGACCAGCGTAATTGCATGCATATAACGCAAGCGCACGTATCGTTCAAGTAGTATAGAAAGTATCGATCCCACGAGGACTTAATATCTAAGCTATTAATTTGTGAAATCAAATTTTTACGAGTATCTAATGGATTTATTGATTGATTGGGTGGTGATTTTTAAACTTAAAATAAGTAAATAAAAATGACGGGAAAAGAAGTTAAGGAAAATTCAAATTTATAAAACTATCCAGGGTTGTGAATCATTCTAATATATTTTAAAACGATGAAGTAGTTATTTTATGTTTGTGTAATATATTGGTTTACTAACCTTGAATATGAAATTATGCAAAAGCCTCTGTCGATGGTCAGCTGCAGATACGCAGTATAATCCAATTAAACCATATGTCTATGTTAACTAAATTACATGGATTCATTAAGATCAAGTTCCAATTATGGTTACCCCTGCCCAACAGGTATATTTCTATCATGTAAGGAAATCTATTAAAGGGTTATCAATCCTCAAGGAAGATCGTGGGCTTTTAAGTCTAAGGCTGAAACCTAAAATTCCTTTATCAAGTTTATTTTAAGTTTGCCAGATCAATCTTATTAATGGTCAGTTAACAAGACGCATTAAGCTTAAGACTTAATAAGTATATATTTATATTACCCAAACTATAAAATAACCCCTTATAACCCGATGATATTGGAATTCCTCACAACCCCAGATATTGGACTTAGTTATGACACATATCTAAGGCTAATAAATGCTTAAATAAAATAAAAGACATAAAGTAAATGCTGGAAATTAAAAATGTAAAAGTAAAATAAAAGAAAATACTGGGGGTTAGAGGATCCACTTTTAATATTTCAAAACTAGAAATCTCCATTATTCTTAATATTTACCGATTAATTAACCAGACCAATAAGGTGGTAATTTCATTTGTCTCAACTAAATCCAACCCACTATATAGGCGGTAACAAGGTTATTACCTAAACCGACTATATAGGCGGAAACTATGTCTGAATTGAAAAACCGACCATATAAGCGGTAGATAAGGTTGTCACCTAAACCGTCCATATAGGCGGTAACTAATTAATCCAAATTTTAATTAAAATCAGGGAGACTAATCTAATTTATTATATTAAAAGTCTTACCTCTTTACCCCAGCAGAATGAGATTAACTGCTCATGATGTAAATGAAAACACACAAAATTTTATTATTTAAATAAAAAGAAAATTCAAGAAAACTTAAATAAATATACAAGACACTTTCATTTAGGTTTTCATGGAGAAATTCCTCCAAAGAAAGGATGAAAAAATTACAAAGTTTAGCTTGGTATTTATAGGAAAATCTAAAGGCTTCCACCAATTTCGCCACCAAACATGGCACCAAACAATGGTACCAAACATGGCACCAAACAGGGCACCAAACATGACATCAAACATGACATCAAACATGGCACCAAATCCTCCACCAAACATTCAATCATGTTTGGTGGAAGTTTGACAATTTTTACTTTTTTATTTTATTAATTTATTTTATCTTTTGAAAATAACTATAGTAATTGCACAAAATACACTAGATTATTAATCCATTTCGGCCTTCCAAACGTCAGAATTCGAAACTATTTAAATCTTCAAAGTTGTAGATCTTTGTGTGTTGTTTAATCTGGCACTTGAATCAGCTTAATTGGATATCAGATGAAAATGTTATGGCCAAAATACCACACTTACGCAAAACTGGAATTTAAGACTACACTTAGTGACGCTTATAGTAAATTTCAACCATTTTTTGCTTCGAATTTATAACGACCGGTAGTTCTTACTACTGCCTACAGTGATACCGTTACGTACGAGATGAAGGCATGTAAAATAAATTAGGATGAGACTCAAATATGCTTATGAAATGACTTTGGAGATGATCGGTAAATTTCTTGAAGTCCTGGGATGGGACTGTTTAATGTTTCTTTTGAACCGTCCATAGTATTTGGGGCATAAAATTTTCATACGATCTCTGATTTTTATAGAGTTTATATTGTCGGAAAGTTCAGACTAAGACCTACAACCCCCGCGTTAAATATTTTTCCAAATTCGGACCAGAACTAGGTCAAAAATGTGAGTCAAAATCTAGATGAATAGTGATTTCGGACCAAAATGTAAAAATCTCAATTTTTCTCCAAGTTTCTACACACTTCTTCAATTTCCAAATATCTAGCACACACCCAAATGAGAAACAAAATAGAAGAAGAAAAACCTAAGAAAAAAATAGGGAAAAAAAGAAGAAGAATAGAAGAAAGAAGAGAGAAGAAGAAGAAAAAAAGAAGGAAGCAAATGAGTTTTGTCATCCATGAAACTTAATGAAAGGATTGGGAAACAAAAGAAGTAAGGTAAGAAACTTGACCCAAATTTCAATTTTGTGATTTTAGTATATACATTTTTAGTTATTGCTACAAACAATAGAGGTAGGAATGATACATATAGGTAAAGAGGATACAGTAAGTAATAACCAGAGAGGTTTTGATAGTTATATAAGGTACTCAACCTTAGTCTAGTATAATCAAGCCATTGCAGGTTTGGAATGATTCTAATTACGGATATGGACGATTTGGTGGGATTGTATCATAGTTTGGAGACAAAGAAACAAGTTAATATGAAGCTGAAATTGTTAATACATAATGAATCCTTAAACAAGTGAAATGTTGGAAAAAACCTGAATAATGGCCTTTAAAGTAAAGTATGAAAGAATACAACCAAAATAGAAAATGGAATATGGAAAACATTAATAAATTAGAAAATTCCCCTTAGGAAGCAAAATTTTGAAACTTAAAGAAAGAAAAGCTTATAAATGGTTGAAGGTTGTATAAGAGGTATAGAGAAGTTCATAAGCGGTTGAAAGTTGCAAGAAATATATAAAAAGTTAGTAACTAAAAGATAAGAAAGAATATTAAGACCAAGTTAGACTAGTAAAGCAAAGGAATACTGAGCACAGGAACGATGATATCAGAATCTTTTAATGAAAATTGAAAGTACTTGTTATTAAGAGTCTGAGTAGTGATTGTGGAATATAAGCTTATTGAGCACAACTAAAGGTTCAGAGAAATAGTAGTCATTGATATTAAGAAAAGAAGATAATTATAGAAGAATCTCTAGAATATCCTTGAAACTAAGAAACCAGGAGTAGACACCAGAAAGGATTCGTGGACGAATCCTATTTAAAGGGGAGAATTTGTAACGACCGGTAGTTCTTACTACTGCCTACAGTCATACCATTACGTACGAGATGAAGGCATGTAAAATAAATTAGGATGGGACTCAAATATGCTTATGAAATGACTTTGGAGATGATCGATAAATTTCTTGAAGTCCCGGGATGAGACTGTACCATGTTTCTTTTGAACCGTCCATAGTATTTGAGGCATATCGTTTTCATACAATCTCTAATTTTTATGGATTTTATATCTCTGGAAAGCTCAGACTAAGACCTACAATTTCCACGTTAAATATTGATCCAAATTCGAACCAGAATCGGGTCAAAAATACGAGTCAAAATTAGGATAAATAGTGATTTCGGACCAAAATGCAAAAATCTCAATTTTTCTCCAAGTTTCTACACACTTCTTCAATTTCCAAATATCTAGCACACCCCCCACTATATAAATGAGTTACTATTCCCAAATCTCAAACTTTTGGAAATAAGATAGAAGAAGAAAAATGAAAGAGAAAAGAGAAGGAAAGAAAAAAGAAGAAGAGAAGAAAGAAGACAGAAGACAGAAGAAGAAGAAAAAAAAAGAAGGAAGAAGAAGAAAAGAAAGAAAGAAGAGAGGAGGAGGAGAAGCAAAGGAGTTTTGCCATTCATGAAGCTTAATGAAAGGATTGGGAAACAAAAGAAGTAAGGTAAGAAACTTTACCCAAATTTCAATTTTGTGATTTTAGTAAATTGATATTAGGAAGATTATAGTAACGTGTTTGGTGTTGAATATTAGTGGCTAATTAGTTAAGAAATGGGTTTTGTGGTGAGTGTCTTAAGTTTGAAAGGTTTAAAGAACTTATTGGAAATAATAATTTTGTGAATAATTGAGTAAATGATGATGATAAAATGGTGGTTTAGGATGAGTGAAATTGATATGAATTGATGGATTTTGTATTGGAAGAATTATAGAAGCAATAGGGATAAATTGGGAAAGTTTGGTTTGCAATACCTTTTGGACAGGCTGTGGTATTTAAATTATAACATGAGTTTTAGGTATCCATTTGACAAGCAGTGAAATTTTGAGTAAACTAGAAACATAGGGGAATATCATATTCAAAATTAAGAATTTTTAGACTTAAGAGAGAGTTGTACCGAATTTTCAAACTTGGTCGCACTGCAGTGAATTACTGATTCTGTGGCAACAAAACAAGGTGTAAAGATAATTTTATAATTTGCGTTCTAGAAATCAAAATCAAGATCCATCAAAATTTTGATAAACTAGACATATAAGGTAGTAACATATCCAGAATTTAGAATTTTTGGACTTAACCCCCGAGCTTCAGCTTATAACTTGAGTTTATGACGTCAGAATTGAGATCCGTAAAAACCAATATAAGGTATATACTTTAAGGACCATTATATTAAAATTCTAGCTTCAGATTCATTCCCGATTAGTAACAGTGAATTTTCAAAGTAAGATGTTGAGTAGTGAATTCTTAGCGACCAGTAGAATCTAAATTTCCCTTTCCGCACTAGTGTAACTTCAAACCTCAGTCCATAAAAATTCGTAGACCACTCTTATCAGTTAGTAACTCAGCAAAGTCAAGTATGCATGCATTGCATATTTTATTTATTGATCGGAAGCATATCCTACAACTTATGTTCTAATAAAGTTTATCGATTATAGACTATCGACAGGAACCGCGACTCTCTTCGATATCGTGAAATAGATGCAGCCAGTTTCTAAATTAGTGAGTAGACACTTTTCCTTTAAATTGATTTTTATTTTGTTATCATTGTTTCAGACTTATGTTTTACGCTTTACGGCGTTAGAAGCTTTTGATTTTTAGTTATTGTTATATACAGTTATGCCTTGAGGAAGTAAAAGATTTTTTTAAAGCATTGTTTATAGATTTCAATTTTTAAAACATGAGTTTTTATGATTTCGGGGAATGAGGTAAAACCTCACCCCAGTATAAAACTTGAGATACAGTGGAATTGACAGATTCAGAGACATGTGCACATGTGGAGGACTGAGGTTGATAGATCCCCGAAATCCTGATTTTAGAGCTTGGGTGGTAGCATTGATTCGCTCCCCCAGTTCCAGTTTGTGGTGTGATACATCTAGTTGAGTTATGATCCTGGGTGTAGAGCACAACCAGTTTCAAAGATTCCCAGTTGAGTTATGGTCTTGGGCATAGAGTACACCCAGTTGAGTTATGGTTCTGGGTGTAGAGAGACGTCTAGTTGAGTTATGGTCCTGTACGTAGAGCAGTTTTCAGTTTTTCAGATTTTTAGTATCTAGATTTCAGAACTCAGATTTTAGTAAACAGTTTTCAGAAACTAGATTTTAGAAATAGTTTCCAGAAACCAGAGATTCAAAGTTGATTTCAGAAAGTCAAGTTTTATAAAGAGATTTTCAGATTGAGTTTTCTGAGATAGAGTTTTCAAAAGAAAATGCTTTTGACACCATAGTCTTGAAATCAATCTTTTTACTTCAGTTTTCAGATTTCATCCACTCACTTAGATCCTATAAAGATCTAACCCCCACCTCAGTTTTTATGTTGTGCAGGACTTTTGGAGGACGAGCTCGGGAGGATGTAAATTGATGCAGTCACTGGGTATGGAGTCCACCAGCACAGAGTCATATTCCATTATAGTCAAAGTAAAGATGCATGTGTACAGTGTGGTGTAAGTTACTTTGAGTGTTTGTTAATATTTGTAAAGAAAAATATATTTTTTTACTATACAGAAAAAGTATTTTATAAAGTTTAGTTGAGTTATGGTCTCTGTGCATGATATTGTATTTGAATGGTTTAGAATAGAGTCGATAAGTTAAAGGCTAATGGGGTTAGTTCTGCTATCCCCTGCCGGTAACATCTCCCAGATCGGGGATGTTACAAAATTTCATCGTTTTAGTCCCGAGTTGATTCTATTAAATCCCAATACTTTATTTATCTGCAAAACACATAAAACACATCAAAACGTTCATCAAACCCGAAAAACTGAATAAAATATTAGGAAAAATGGGCGGTAAATATTGATATATTTTCGCTCATCACATCCCGAACCTAATATTTTGCTAGTCCTCGAGCAAAATATCAAAATAAAAGACAAGTAACAAATAAAATTAAACTAAGCCACTTTCGTAGGCGTGGCCGAGAATGATGAACCCCAATAGTCATGGTGATTTTTTTTATTTTGATCATTGGATGAGTTGAAATCATTTGGGCAATTTTGTTTTAGGATTTAATTGGATTGAATTCGGAATCGGACAAAGAAAACCCTAATTACCGTGAGTGATTATGAATGAAAATGATTGATTTTTGATTCAAATGTGTTGGACATGTATTGATAATAATTAGCATAGTTAATTGAATAAATTGGTATTTTGGAAATGTTAATTTGGTTAATTAATTATGGTTATACACTTAGATTAATTTAATTATGAAATTTGGAATTTTGGAATTAAATTAATTGGGCTTATTTTGGAATTGGGCTTGTAAAAGTTGTATTTGGGCTTAATGGGCTTGGTTGGGCCATGTTTGGTTTAGGCTAATTGGTTGGATCCAATTGGGCCCAAAACCATATCTATAAAGTCCAAATATAACTATTGGGCCTTTAAAGTTTAATTGGGCCTAATGGGCCGAAATTGATTTCTAGGCATAAATGGTGATTCCTTACTTGGGATTTGGTATTTGGGTTTGACCCATATTGACAAAGTCCATGCCTTATGAAATTAATTGAAAGCCCATTGGGCTTTAATTAAACGACATTGGATGTTAATCGGGCTTTGAGACCCGTTAAGACTAGAGTTAGAATCTAAGTCACAAAGGCTCATTAATAAAGTGTAGTTATTTAATTTGGAATTAAATACGAATTAGTATTGAATAAGAATTAAATTGGATTTAATGTTGTAGTTTGATATAATTCAAGAATTCGTACTTTGAGTACTTATTCTTAAAATGATTCGGACTCGCGCAAATCAAATCGTTGTTTGAACATTGGATGGTCATTAACTTCAGATTAACTAATTGGATTAGATTGATTGATAACATGCTTTGTGTGAATACATGGATGTGATGTATAAATAATGTATATCGGATGGACATTAGATGGGTGAGAGCAATTTTGGAAATTATTGTAATAAATTTAGAATTTATTTAAATTGGACCTGTGTGTCCAGCCTTATTACATCTTGACTCTTTGTATTTATCTTCTCACCTATTCCCGTCACTGTAAATGAGGTTTATTTAGAAGTGTTATGTAAATGGGTAGAAGTTGTTCTAGCGGGAGAGAGGAAAGGGAGAGATTTGTTCTAGGAACAAAATGTGTTAAGTATCCATCCGCATATCATTATTATTTTAATTTACGTGCCTTATTATGCTTTTAGAATGCATGTTTAAGAGTGTATGATGATGAGACCTTAACAAAGATAATAAATTGGTTACCAATTTACGCGAAAAAATCCTCAAAACATATTAAGCGTTTTTCCTTCCATTGAGTGATTCTTACTCAAGATCCAAGACTGGCACTGGTTTTCTGGCCAAAGTCAAGACCTTTGTCTGTCGCCGATGTGTTTGAATCATGAAGGCTTTGTTCCATATCGGTGTTTTCTCCAAGTTGTGATTTGTTGGCTAAAGTCAAGATCACTTCTTGTCCATCGACCAGTGTTCTAAAACGTGCCACCTAGGCGGCGCGTACTCGGTAATCGGGCCTTAGCCACTGTGTTTACCACCAAATTGGTGGTGGTAATAGCGTGGTCGACTGGTCGGCGTGAAATTGATGCCTAGGTGCCGATTTCGCCGTCAATCAGCCGCGTAGGTGCCTATACACGGCCACTAATCGGCCGTGTATCGGCGTTGTGCTTTTTTTTTTGACCAAAACGATGACGTTTTGGTCTTATTTAAACGGCTAAAACGACGCCGTTTTGGCCATTTAAATAAATAGCCAAAATGACGTCGTTTTGGTTAGTGTGTATATTAAAAAAAAAACCTTCTTTTTCTCCAGTTCTCTGCCTCTCTCTTTCTGCGTTTCTTTTCTTCATTTCGTTCAGCCTTCTGCGATTTCACTCAAGGTATTTTTTTTATTTTCAATAGAAATAACCAGTGTTCTTCCAGATTGGGATTTGGGAATCTCTCTGATTTATTATTGTTATTTAATCACTTTGAAGAATTTTACAGCAGTCATAGAAAGAAATATATAGTATACACAGTTAAAAAATTGGGGTAGTCAGTTTGAGGTGTGTGTGGTTGAGTTCTTAAAAATTGTTACCAGTGGAAGATGTTGCAATTTTCTAATATGGCCTGTGACATATGCTATTTGGTTGATTAAATTAAATGACCTTCCGCAAAGATGTGCGACAATTTTTGAGTCTTTGAATTGAAATAGGAAATGGTTGCTTTGAAATATTCTATAATGTGGACCTCTAGGGATGTCAAAAGTACCATTTCTTTTTAGAAAATTAACAGTTAAATTCTGATGTATGTCATCGGTTATCGATTATACCTTGGGTTGTATTTGGGTAAATTGGTAGTTTGATAGAGAAAGTTTTCTATTATAATATTGTACTGCAGTGTTGATGTTGATAATGAATTTTTATTTTTGTGATTATACCTTGGCTTGTTGCAGTTGGTTATTGTTTTTCTGCCATTGTTGTAATGCTTATTAGTATTTTACTATTGTTATTAAAATGTAATTTTTGTTAATAATGATTAATGCTTATTAAATTAATTGATTTATACTATATAGGATATGACATGGCTTATTCTTCCGCGGCTTCTAATTCACAGAGTAGTCTCGTTCTTAAACGTAATTCAAATGATATTGGATGGGAGTATGGGGCTTTAGTGGATCCGAATAACTTGGATAAAGTGAAATGCAAGTTGTGTTCAAAAAAAATTTCCAGTGGAGTTTACCGAATGAATGAACATATTAGGCATATATCGGGGAATATTGCAAAATGTCCAAAGTCTAGTAAAGAAGATCAAAAGAAGTGTAGACAAGCCATTTTAGAGGTAAGGAATAGGAAGAAAAGAAATGAGAAGCATGTTAGTGAGATAAGACAAGGAGTTAATATTGGGGGAGATGAAGAAGAAGCTGAAATTCGTGAAATAGAAGAAGGGTTAGATTCAAGACCCCCTCGGCATCGTGGCCCTTTGGATAGGTGGACAATGGTAACCCCTCCTGATTCTTCAACTAGTGATGGTAAAACAATGCTGCAATAAAATATTAATGAAGCGCTTTTTAAAGAAAAGACGCATAATGTCAAGCGATTTGTTGCTAAGTGGGTGTATGAATCCGGTATTCCTTTCAATGCTATTGACAATGACAGTTGGATAGCGATGATGGAAGTAGTTGGTCAATTTGGACCGGGTTTCAGAGATCATAGCCAATATAAGTTGAGAGAGTCACTGTTGAAAGAGGAAGTTGTAAGTGTTAAAGATTTCCTAAAACAACATGAGAAGGAGTGGATGGAGAACAGATGTTCTATCATGACAGATGCTTGGAGTGATAGGAAAATGAGAAACATAATGAATTTGTGTGTTAATTGCACAATAGGCACCACTTTCATTTCTTCCAAGGAAAGTTCTGATGTAGCACATACTGCGGAGCACATTTATGAGTATGTGATGATGGGCATTGAGCAAGTGGGGGCGGAAAATGTGGTTCAAGTTGTAACAGACAATGCCTCGAACAATATGGCCGCGGCAAAGTTGTTGAAGGCGAAGATGCTAAATATTTTTTGGATTTCATGTGCTACTCACACCATAAACCTCATGCTTGAAAGTATTGGGAAATTGCCGAGGTATAAGAAAACCATTGATAGTGCCAAGAATTTCACCATTTTCGTGTATGCCCATCACAAGACTTTGTCCATGATGTGATCGTTTACAAAACAGAGGGACATAGTCAGACCGGGAGTAACTAGGTTTGCTTCAGCTTTCATATCCTTACAAAGTTGATCGAGAAAAAAGAAAGTTTACAAACCATGTTTGCTAGCGCGGAATGGGATGAGTGCATATGGTCGAAGCAAGCTAAAGGGAAAGCTGCATTTGCCACTGTGATGAGTATCTCTTTTTGGAATGGGGTGACCCAATGTTTGAAGGCGTTTGCACCTTTGGTGAGAGTGCTTAGATTAGTTGATGGGGATAGAAAGCCATCCATGTTTATGGAGAGCTAAAGATTTCAAAAGAAGAGATCAAGGATGCATTGAAAAATATGGAGAGTAATTATCGGCCAATCTTGGAGATTATTGATAGTAAAATTGAAGGGCGGCTTGATACTCCATTACATTGTGTTGCTTATCTTTTAAATCCTTACTACTACTATAAGGATTCAAGTATCGAGTACGATATGAAAGTAATGGATGCAGTATTTACGGTTATGGAGGCTTTCTTCCCCAATGACATTGACATGCAGAGTAAGGTGATAAATGAGGAGTTGGCTTTGTACAAGGCAAAAGAATAAGCTTTTGGTAAAGAAGTGGGGGTAAAAGCATGTCGGTATCGATTGATGTTTTTAATCTAGGTAAAAACAAAGTATTGATTTGAATTATTTTGTAAAATATATAAAAAAATTGATATTTCATTCAAACTATTTATGTTCATTTGTAGTTTCATGGTGGCGTACATATGAACATCATACAACGAACTTGCTAAAAATGGAAAAAGGGATATTGTCATTAACTACTAGTTCATCCGGGTGTGAACGAAATTGGAGCAATTTTGAGGGGGTAAATATTTAACATTAGCTAATTTTGATTATTTTATTTTATAATTATTAATATTAATTGATTTATTTAAATTATATATATAGATTCACACGAAGAAAATGAATAGACTAGATGTGAATCGATTAAACAATCTTGTCAATGTTTCCTTTAATGCCAAGTTGAAGAACAAGATCAAAAGGGAGAAGGATTTGAAAGTTGATGGATTAGAAGCCAAAGATACTACTAATGCACAAGGATGTATCGTTGAGGGTGGTGACTCTGGTGATGATGAAGAAGTAGAGCCCGGTTCAGGGCTTACTTGGAGGATGGTTGGAGAAGCATCTGGGGCCGATGACATATTACAACCTCGAAAAAGTGCCAGAAATATTGAATACAGAGAACTTGATGAAGATGATTTTGATTCTGATGAAGAACTTCAAGATGATGAGTTCGAATTAGATGAAGAATTAGATATTTAGTATAGTTCAACTTTGTTATAGGATGATGAACATGAACTTAATTAAATGATATTTTATATCATTATGTGGTTGATTGAGTTTGATTAATGGTTTTATGTTTATTACATTTTGATTGAATTTATATGATTTGTATTATTATTAATTATGATGTTGGAAAATATTATATTTTTAACTGTCTGCCGACTAATTGTCTAGGCCCCGCCTAGGCGCCCTAGGCGCTAGGTGGGGGTCACCGCCCGACTAGCGCCTAGCGCATTTAGAACACTGCCATCGACATCGATTACGAAGCTTTCCATAGTTAATGGGTTCCGCTTAACTGGGATCATTATGTTTGTTGTACCAAAGCCAAGGCTAATTGATTCAGAGGAAATAGTTTAGAGAATATATTGGATATATTGGCATATATAGGATATATGTTCGGACTTGGATGTCCACCTACTCGATCTAGGAATTGGATGAGATCCAATTGATCTTAGAAATCTACCTAGTTAAATATCATACAATTTATTAGCCAAAGTCAGGATTGTGTGTTATTTAACAGGATCCTAGCCCACTAGGAAACTGGGTTTCCCGAGTACTCAACAGAGGGTTAGAGGCTCACCGAAAAATAGTGGGAGGCAAGTATTAAATTTGCAAGTTCGTTTAGATACTTGCCATATGCGCTTATTTTATTATTCGTCAATACATAAACATATTAGTTCGACAAATATTTAATCGTTGTTTTAATTAAACAGTTGGACTGTATTCAAACTATTTCAATGTATAGTTGATTTTATAATTGGATTATAGTAATCAATATAATTGAATTTAACTAATTTAATTATAGTTGATTATATAGTTAGACTATAGTAATAATTATATTAAATGTACTTGAAACCGTTGATTAAATAGTTGGACTATTAGAATCAAGATAAACTGTAAGATTAACGTTTAGAACATGATCCGAGGAGAAAATGTATTTAAAATGGTTTAATTTTCAGATTGGGAATAATATCTCATGATAGTCTTGAGAACCGAGAAGTTATTTTATTTGATAAAATGACATCTCGGGCCTAAGCCCGGAGTTGAGCAAATAGTAGAGCATGATCTTTGGAAGATTCATGTGATGATAACTTTAGTGCTTAATCTGTTATCCTTGCCATAATGACACCTTAATTTCGTCGTCATAACTAAGGATTAGATCTTTAAACCATGAGGATCTTCATAAGTCTATACTTAGATCTTAGAAGCATTAGTTGTAATAGAAAACTCTTGGAGAGTTAATGGCTATGCTCAAGGAGACAAAGCCAGAATTTGCAATAGGGCAAGAAGCGCAAGGCGCATCTTACTTCGACATCCTAGAATGCCAAGGCTTGGCCGAAGGCTTCGGGGTATGTTGATAAGGGCAAAGGCAAAATCATCACAGTCTTCTAGGAGGACAAATGACATATCCCAAGATATCTACCTAAACTGTGGCAAACAGGGTCACTGAAGCGTTACTGCCGTATGGATAAGGCAGACATGAATGAAGTGAAGAGGGGCAAGGCTCCGGCTTCAACCATATTTGTCATAAAGATGTTAACTACTAGTATTAAAATTGGATTTTAGATACTAAATATGGTACATATATATGTACTGATGTGCAAAATCTGTTGATAAGCAGGATACTGACTTCAGATGAGATTTATCTGCGAATCAGAAACGGGATGTGAGTCGCTGTTTTAGCCGTAGATACCTAAGTTTAGGTACTACCCTACGGGTGTGTACTTAAAATAGGAAACTGTTATAATGTAACTAGTTTGACTAGAAATATTATCTCTATATCAGGGTTTTACCCGTTGCGGGTATACCTTTATATTCTAGGACACTAAAGTGTTTTATTTTAAAAAGATGATATTGAGATAAATATATTAGATGTGAATAACAGTATTTATATTTTGGATATAAATAAATCTCAAACATATAACATGATAAACAAGTAGCTCAAACTGATTTGATCAGATAAGACTTATTTGTGGCAGTGTTGTCTGGGACACATTAACAAGACTCGTATATCCACACTTTTAAAGAGTGGGTACTAGGACAGATTTGATTCTATTCAAATGATGTCTACGAATCTAGTTTATTGGGCAAAGTGCCTAAAATACCTTTTACTTGGTAAAAGTGTAAGTTCCACCGATCTGTTAACCCTGGTTCATAGTGACGTAAGTGGGCCCATATCTAGCTAGGCTAGAGGTGAATAGTGATACTTCCTAACCTTTACGGATGTGGCATCGCGTTATGGTTATGTGTTTCTTTTGAAACATAAATCGGAAACTTTTGAGTCATTCAAAGAGTTTTGACACGATGTAGTTAGACAAATCGGCTAAAGTATTAAATCATCACGGTTAGACTATCGTGGAAAATACTTAAGTAATAAGTTTCTTGACTAAATGAAAGAGTATAGTATTCTTACATAGTGGACTCTTCCCGGAACACCTCAATCCTGATGGTGTGTCCGAACAGAAAAACAAAATTTGTTGGATATGATAAGGTTAATCATGAGTCGCTCTGAGCTACCATTTTCCTTCAAGGGATAAGCATTAAACAGTGCAAAACTTATTTTGAATAAGGTTTCTTGAAAATCTGTTAGACAGAATTCATATTAGATCTGAACAGGAAAGAAACCGAGTTTCTCATTCCTGAATATTTGGGAATGTTGGGCATAAGTTTGGATGATACCAAGCTAAAAACTAAATTGGATTAGTGTCTATCTTTAATTGGTTGTCCTAGGAAAATCAAAGTATATTACTTATACATATCACAAGAGAATAATTTTAATTGTTGCTCTCCATGCGGTATTCCTAAGAGGAACACCTATATGCAGTGGTAAGTGAGAGGATAGTAAAACTCGATGAAAATTAGAGTAATACTGTTCCAGGCACCGATTCCTTAATGGAACACAAACAGTTCATCAAGGATGAACCTGTACCATAATCTTCAAATACACAAGAACTGCGTAGTTGGAGAGAGTAAGAAGACAACTTGGGAGGTATGGGTTTTTATCTCACCTCATAAAGATGTCAATCTTATGAGAAACAAACTACGTATGAGGAAGTGATACAAGGTATCGACTACCTATTATAGCAAAGTGCCATAATATCTGAAATGGATTCCATATATACCAACCATGTTTTGACACTGGTTGTTGTACTGTAAGACATTGTGTTTGTTGGTACTATAAAGGTCTTCAAGGAAGACATACGTGGATGGCAACATATAAATGTACATAGCTAGGCTTGTACAGAAAGGGTATCTTCATCAACATAGTGTTGGTTACGACGAATCCTTTTGTCTGTTGCCATGGTTGAATCAATTTGGATAATGATTGCTATTGCTGCATGTTTCATTTATGAAATATGGCAGCAGTACGTCAAGATCGTTTTCCTTAACAGAAACCTTTTGGAAGGGTTATCAACATCCTAACGGTTTTGTCGTACCAAAATAAGCAAACAAGGTTTGCAAGTTAATTCGATCCATTGATGGATTGAAGCAAGCATTACGTTCTTGGAACTATATCGTTATTGATGTAATCATAATGGTGTATGATTTAATTCAAAACGAATAAATAATTCTTGTGTATATAAGGAGGTTAGTGGAAGCGCACTGACGATGAATGTCCAATATAATGATGACATATCATTTCTTGGACATGACATTCCCATATTACAATCAGTGAAAGCTTGGCTTTCATGAAAATTCTCCGTAGAATCTTGTGAGAAACAACCTTTATTATAGGAATAAAAATCTACTGGGATAGATCCAAAAGGTTGTTGGTACTCTCCGAGAACTCGTACATTGAAAGAAATGTATGCGACCTGGTGTCTCATACGCTTTGAGCATATGCAGTCACAATCAGCCAATCCAAGTGATAGTCACTGGATTGATGTTAAGAACATCCTTTAGTATCTTGGATGAACTAAGAATGTTTTCTTGTATCATATGGAGATGAAGAACTTGAAGTGACTAGGTTCACTACAGTAAATTTCCAAACCGACAAAGACGACTATAAGTCACAAAATGGTACTATATAGTTTGAATAACGGAACAGTGAGCTGGAAATCTACCAAGCAAGATACTGTCACCGAATAAACATCAAAAATGAAATTTTACTGCAACTAGCGCAACAAAATAAGCATTCTGGATATAAATAATTCTAATTAGATTAGATATAATTCTGTTAGCAGCTGAGCTAGGCTACATCATAGGCTAAAGAATTAACAGTCTCATCAACGATCCGATATGTACTTCATATGGTTTCATCTGATTCGTCGGATCATACATCGTGGCGATGTGATGATCGAATAAATCGCATCAGATGATAACCTTATAAATCCGCTGACGAAAGTTGTTTCTCAGCAGAAGTTCGAGCCACCCATACATAGTTCAGGTGTAAGACACCTGAGTGATTGGCTATGAGGCCAAGTGGGAGATTGTTGGACAATTATGACCCATAACATCACTATTTGTACAGTGTTAGACAATTATGACCCATAGCGTCACTGTTTGTAAAAGACATTGTGTTTTGTACAAAATTGACTATGTATATTGAAATTGCCTTTTATCATTTCGTAATTTATTACTATGATATATAAATGGTAAAAGTCCATATGATTAGTTCCAGATTGAGATGATATGAGACAGTATCAATCCATAAAGGTTTAATCATTAAATATCACTAGTCGTAGTATTATCGAGACTGGACATCGATAATGCGGAATAGACTAGTATTGCACTTGTGCGCGTTGTGAGGGCATAACGGCACAGTTCTCATATGTTTAAGTATATGATACTTATGCAAGTGCGATAGGAGGTTGTGTTTTTACCGATGGTACGGAAAACAGCTTCGCTCTGGATAGACCCCGCGGAATCCCATTGGTAGTATGTATATGTGTCTATGGGAGTCCACGTCAGGGTAGATGTATTTGGTCTTAACCTGAGACTTACATCGTTAATACTTGCGACAATCGGTAAACTTTGGTTTTGGTCGTCCAGGGCTTTAACAGGTTCTGTGTACACCTCTATTGGGTTTATCTAGAATCGTAGTGTATTGGATGTGATGTCAAGACGGAAGTATCACTCCAAACATATGGAGATGATGATCACGCAGGGATTCATAACTCATTCTCTATTGTGTTGCAACCATCGGGATAATGTGACAAGGTCATGATTATCCGAATCTAAGAGACTAGTTATTTGATATCCGATATGTGCTTCGTACGGGGCAGACACTATTCCAACCCCAAGCCTAGCACGTGACTTCCGATACTAGATCGCAATACGAGATACTAGGTATTCTACGTCTGATATAGATTATATATTCCAGTAAGAATATTTCTGGAGAATTGGGTAGGCACGGTGCTTTGCTAGAAGCCAACCATGTCTTGTAAATCGGTAAGCACGTAGTACGAGGTACTCACTTATCGGATAGTCCAATAACCGGATTTACTGCCAACATATCCAGAGATCTCTGGGTTGCTTCCCAAGGATTCATGATGACTGTTGACTTAAATTAGAATTAATCTGGGATTAATTAAGAGAGAGAAAATTAATCTGGGATTAATATGGGCTTTATTAATCTGGGATTAAAGTGTTCAGTGGAGAAAGAACGCGATTAATTGGAATTAATCGGTAAAATAAATTTAATAGTTAAATTTGATTTTTCTATTTAATTTATTCAAATGGGCTAAAATTAATATATCGGATAATTAAAATGGATTGGATTTCATTACGAGTTTAAAGTCGGACTTTAATGCGAACGAACGAATTAATTTAGAATTAGTTCGTGAACGACGTTCGTAATATATTTGCGAGGCATCGTTATTTAATTAAATTGAGATTTAATATTTAGCGACGAAAAAATTCGTTTAATGGATTAAACGGAACCGAGCCGCGGTAAATGCCCGTAGAGATATTTAAATTCGGATTCAAATATTTGGAACCAAAAGTGTGGTAGGTGTTCCCACCCACACACAACTACCTTGTTTTGCTTATGAATACCATTTACCAATCTCTACCTAGTTTTGGGTAAAAGGTGAAATGTTTTCACCTTTTGGTAACTAACAAAAAGGCTTATCAGATTTTGGTGAACACTTAGCAAATCAAAAACCAAAAACCCTAGGAGAGCTTGGCTTGGCCGAATTTCTTCCCATCTCTTCTCTTTGATTGTTTTTCAAATCAACAAAAGCTAGCACTTTGGAAGTGAACACAGGTGATAGGGAAACTACTCAAAAGCTTGGAATCATCCTAAAGCTTGTATCTTGGAGATCTTGGATCTCAAATTTTTAAAAGCTCTATCACTCATTGTAAGTCTATTCCGCCCTTATAATGATCAAATCTATTGTTATGCATGCTTATTAGATCCTATAATGTTCTAGGAACACTAAAAATGGTATCATGAGCCTAATTTAAGCATGATAATTTCTAGGGTTCTTGAACCTAAAATTTGGGGCTTTTGTATTTTGAGCATGATTTTGTGAATTGATGCTTGAGTATGTTTACAACATGATAAATAGAGTTATGCATGATTAGATTGAACAAATCAAAAGCAACAAAAAATAAAAATTTGTTGTGTGGCCGAACCTACTGTCCATATGCACTGCAGTTTTTGTTTTTAGAAACATGAAATAATGTGTTTGGATGCATGTTTAAATGATGATA